>JASDQU010502127.1:52978-70031 GCA_032191745.1 Picea mariana | reverse complement strand
TGTCCTTCCTTTATTATTATCCAGCATATGAAGGGATACAACCTACAACAAACCCGCTGTAACTTCCTCTTCTTTCTCTCATAGTCTCTTATCTCAGAATACAATATTCATCATCAATCATAGCTGCAATACATTTCCCTCATAAAAGAGGGTTGCCTTCTAGGTCAAAAGACCCTAACATAGTCTCTATCGTTAGATATGTGACCTTATAATGAACAGTCTAGATTTACAATGAAATTACAATATACATTTACATTGCAATTTTTCCTTCCGGGGATTCACCCTTGAACCCCCGCTTTCCCCTAGACTCCACAACCAGGGGTATAGCCCCCTCGGACCCCACAGAGGGGGTACCCCCCTTCTGCACTCCCCGACGTGGAAGAGTGTACATACTTCTAGGGTGTAAATACTTCATGGGGTATAAATACGGCTGAAAGTAAAAGACTTTTGAATCAAGAAGATAATCAGGCTCCACAACCAACAACCAGTAAGCTGGGATAACCCCGCAGACATAGCAGTGATTGGGCTAGATTTTCTCAGGGAAATGAAGGAGAAAATGATAAAGATAAAGAAAAATTTAAAGGCTTCCCAAGATAGGCAGAAAATATATGTTGATAAGGGCAGAACTCACAAGGAATTTAAAGTGGGTGATCATGTATTCTTGAAAGTGAAGGCCAACAGAAGTTCCCTAAAGTTTGGAAACTGTTCAAAGTTGGCATCTTTCTATTGTGTTCCATTTGAAATCCTAGAGAGGATTGGTCCAATTGCTTATATGATTGCATTGCCTGCATCTATGTCTGTTCATAATGTATTCCATGTATCATTGCTAAAGAAATATATACTTGATTTTAATCATGTAATTGATTGGAATGTGATTCAGGTGGAGCAAGAAGGCACTTTCCAAGTGCATCCAGTACACATTCTAGACTGAAAAATCAAACAGCTCTGGAACCGAGCCATAGGGCTTGTAAAGGTCCAATGGACCTAGTACGGTCCTGAGGAGGCTACTTAGGAGCATGAGGATGCAATGTGGGAAGAATATCGGCATCATTTTTAGGCTTTTTGAAATTTTGTTGTACATGGGCACATGATGCACTAAGGACAATGCATAAGTAAGGGGAGGCGATTATAATATCCCTAGGCTGAATCCAATTGTAATGTAAATAAAAATGTACTTAAGCTGGTGAGTTGTTTGATATCATTTTTTATGCACATTCCATGGCATAGTGTGTGCAGGTACTGCGTAGTGAAATGATGAAGTGTGCACATTCTAGGATACCGTGTGCAGCATATTAAGTGCACATGATTGTGAGGCTAGCGAGCCTTTGTGTTTATACTATGTTTTGTAGGCTAGTGAGCCAGTTTTTATAAGCTATGATGCTTATGTTTTGATTAGGCCAGAGAGCCTAGATGTTAAAGGCTAGTGCACATGTTTTGTACATGTCTCATAATTAATATAAATACATTGTTGCATGCATACCAACCACGATAAAAGAGATGGGGGACTAAACTCCACTATTTAGGGAAAGGGAGGGGCTAAGTTAAGGGAAGGGGATAAGCTAGGGAGCTTAAGCCAAAAAGGGATGTTATATTAATATCTCTTTAATATAAAGTATGGATAATTATTTTATCCTAAGTTCTAAAGTTGGGTACAAGTGGGCCAAAGTATCCCCAAACATGACATGTGTCAAGTTGGGGACATGCATACATATTGTTGGGGCTTAGTTCATTCCTATCATCTTTCCCCTCATTCCTTCCATCATTCAGTTATTCAATCAATCATCCATGAGCATGCACACACCCATTGAGCTATCTTTCGTACGTTCATGACTGTACCTGAACCTGTATCCATAGCCATTTAGTGTTGGTGTGTCTAGTTAGATTGGGAGTTGGACTGAAGAAGTGGGTTGTCGGGCCCGTGAGAAATTCTCTGGGTGAGAGAATTGTTGGGGATTGATTTCCTGAAGGTGATGAACTACAGCTATAGTGCTCTGAGACTTCCTATCCGGCCTGTTGTTGAGGCCCAGAAAGGAAGTGGGGCGGCGCAAGGACTGTTGAGCAGAGAAGGGGCACACTTCCTAGGTGGGACGAGCATGTGGGGAATGAGGGACTATAGGATGTTAGTTGAGTGAGCACCTGTGACAAAGTTTTTCCTGTTGTCCATGAGCCTTTAGCTTGGATAGGAATCTCTTTACCCGGATGGAGTTTAGTCCTAGCGCGGGGGTGACTCACTGTTGAGAGTGATGAACAGTGTGTTCTAAGGCTGGGAGGTTCGTGGAAGGTCTGAACACAGTTAGTGATATTCTCACAAAGATAAGTGTCAATTGTGTGATAAATTTACATGTTGCATTGTTATTTATGTGTTTTATTTTATGGTTTTATCCTATGCGTGATTATAACTGTTTGTATGTTTATGGGTATTTCATGTATATGTTGCATGTCTATGTTATTTTTATTTCAGTGTGAATTGATGCATTTACGAAATTTATTTGTCTATTTACGTTTTACATGTAAAGCTTCTGCAAGTGTTCTGTGTGCATATGTTTTAATTGCATGCAGTTAGAAAAAATTTATGTGGCATAGCTCAATTGGTTGATGGGTGCATTACAGTATGTTCCACAGAGAGAACAAGAGAGTTCTCTGGCGTAGCATGGGCCAGCATGGATGGTTGGGGACATTACAAGTTTAAGGAGGAGGCTCGTTTTAGAGAGATGATTCGAGATGAGATAGTTAACGAGGAATGAAAAAAAAAATTAGAGGCTTCACACTATAGAAACTCCTTCATAAGGGTGGGTGTGTTACAAATTGGTATCAAAGCATGGTTACAACACTTGGCCTGTTTGGGCTCATGGACGATTTGCGTAAAGACCAAATTAAGGGTCTTAAAGGGCGATATCCTACCTTAATCCTTTCCTAAAAAGTATGGTTAAGCCCTTATTATAGAAAAGAATGACAGCTTACTATTGTGTGTTTATGAATTTAATAAATTTGAATTATGTGTTGGTTATGAACTAATATAATGTTATCTAACAACAAGTGTTTTGTCTGCACTCAGGCGGTCGATCAACCGCAGGAAACTACAATCATATAGAATGGTGATGTGCCACAAAGTGGGGGATGTCTACCACAATAGAGACAAAGATTCTGACGAGAGGAGGGTGGTAGAGACCCCTCCGGATCTAGCTGAGACTGTAAGGAGTCTCATGGCCAAATTACAGAGCTTCAAGGTCGACAATGAGGGATTGATAAAAGAGTAAGACAAGCAAACAAAAATCAATGTATTCTTGCTGCAGAGTTTATCTGAGATACAAAGACAACTGCAACATGGACCTGACACCAGTCATGTGGACTGATGACAGACAAAGAGGAGTCAAATTCCACCTGAGATACAGAAAGGTGGCCCTTTAAGTGGTTGCATTGGGAGGAGTACCTCGAGAAAGGTCCAACTTGGAGACAGGGGACAAGCATTGGATGAATCCTTTGAAAGAAATTGGCGACTCAGAGGGATCTTCTAGTAGTAGAACTAGTTCACATTCTCAAGGAAAATGGAAGAAATGAAAGCATTCCAAAAGCCATAATCTCAAAGAATTCAGGAAGGCCAAACCAACCTCTTTGGATGGTGAGATTAAGAAAGGAGAGGAGGTGGAGGCTCGACTTCTTAGACTAAAGAATTATTTCAGAATCCATGACTTCTCTGAAAACTTGAAGGCCTGAGTACCCACTTTCAACCTGAATGGAAAGGATTCCCTTTGGTGGAAAGACCTTAAGAATGTAAAAGGGATTCATGAAGAGGACCTATCTTGGGAACGGTTTGAGAAATAATTAAGGAAGAAGTATTTGTCGGAAAAACATTTTGACAAAAAGACTAAAGAGTTCTATGAACTCAAGCTGGGACAAGTCACCATAGAGGAATATGTCAGTAGATTCCTTAAGTTGTTGAGGTATGTACCCTACATAAAAGCAGAAAAGGAAAAGGTGAAACTATTTATCAGTGGGATAACTAAGGACTATCAGAAAAGAATTGATTTTGAGAAGCCAAAGACCTTAGAAGACACTATCTGAAAGGAAATATATCGTTATGAACATCTTGGGATTCAGACAGAACCTTGCGAAGGATGGAAGCAAAAGAATAGTTCGGGGTTCCAGAAAAAGGGGCTTAAACCCCCAAGATTTAAAAACTATAAGAAGGATTCAAGGATGCGCTTTCCTACCTAAAGTGTACGCTAGCAAAATTTCCCCTCCCAGAAAAGAAATAAACCTTTTGGATCAACCCTAGGAAAGACTGATAACCCAAAGAAAGAACCCTTGAAATTTTGGGGTTGTGGAGAAGAACATCTACTGAGGGACTATCCACATAGACAACAAAACAATAGGAGAATTTACAATGTCCAAGAAGCTACCACCATCAATAACATGGCTAGGAGTATGCCACGAAATTACACATTTGTGGATAATAAATAAGCCGACCACCAAGCCTCAGTGGTGGAGATGGAAGGTATGATCGCCAACCATCTAGTATCTATTTTAATTGACCTTGGTTCAAATTTGAGTTATGTGGCCCCTCAGGTTGTTGATAAGTGTAAATTACAGCCACATAAACATGCTAAGCCATGGTTGGTGTAGTTAGCCACTGGCACCAAAAGAAAAATAGAGGAGGTTATACCAGCCTGCCAATTCACTGTGGATGGATTTCTCACTCAAGCTAACCTTAACATACTTCCCCTAGGATTGTATGACCTATTGATTGGTATGGACTGGCTAGTTGCATATAAAATTAAGATGGATTGTCACCACAAAACCTTAGAATGTGTAAATGAAGAAGGAAGAAAGATAAACCTCCAAGGGATTCAGAAGCATGTCTCAGTGAGATGAGTATCATCCCTTCAAATGAAAAATTATTGCAGAAAGGGATGTCCTCTATATGAAATACAGGTGCTAGAAATTGTTAAGGATGACAGACCAAGCCTATAAGACCACCCCATACTAAGAGAGTATAGATATGTGTTTCTAGAAGAGGTACCGGGTCTACCTTCGAGAAGGGACATTGACTTCTCAATAGAACTTGCACCTGGAGAGGTACCAGTATCTAGGACCCGCTATAGGATGAGTACACCCGAGCTAGTTGAACTCAAACTACAGCTAAAGGAAATGATGGAAAAAGGCTACATCCAGCCTAGCATGTCTCCATGGGGAGCACCAATTCTTTTTGTGAAGAAGAAATATGGTACATTCTGATTGTGCATAGATTATAGACAGCTCAATAAGGTAACCATAAAGAACAAATAACCCTTACCCAGAATCGATGACTTGTTAGATCAATTGGGGGTTGCTTCCATTTTCTCAAAGATTGACTTGAGATCTGGATACCATCAAGTCTGAATCAAGGATGAAGACATCCAAAAAACCACCTTCAGGACAAGATATGGTCACTATGAATTTGTGTTAGTACCATTTGGATTAATCAATGCCCCTGCCACCTTTATGTGCTTGATGAACAATGTATTCAACAAATTCCTAAACAAGTTCGTATTGGTTTTTATTGACGATATCTTAATCTACTCCAAGAATAGAGAGGAACATGAGGAACATATTAGACTTGTACTTCAAGTGATAAGAGAGCATCATCTCTACACCAAATTTAGCAAGTGTGACTTTTTCCAGAAGCAAATACATTACTTGGGCCATGTCATATCTAAAGAATGGCTAGCAGTAGACCCTGACAAGATTAGATCCATCATGGAATGGCCTACCCCAAAGGATGTTTCAGATATCATATCATTTATGGGTTTAGCAGGATACTATAGGAGGTTTATAAAAGGGTTTTCCAAGATTGGTTGTCCAATCACTGCTCTCCAGAGGAAGGGGGTTAACTAATTCATTTGGACACCAAAATGTGAAGAAAGCTTTTAGTCGCTAAAACACCTTTTGACCCATGTGCTCGTGTTGAAGATTGTCGATCCCGATAATGACTTCCTCCTGTGCACATATCCATGCAAGAAAGGACTCGGAGGAGTCCTTATGCAAGAAGGAATCGTAGTTTGCTATGAATCTTGAAAATTGAATGAGCATGAAGTCAACTATGTGATCCGTGATCTAGAGTTGGCCACCATAGTGCACTCTTTGAAAATGTGGAGGCATTACCTCCTAGGTAGGAAATTTGTACTTATGATAGACCACTATGGATTGCGGCACCCGTTTGACCAACCAACACTATATGCTAGACAAGCTAGGTGGATGGCCCTCCTTAGCGAGTTTTATTTCGAAATCAAACATATCAAAGAAAAGGAAAATAAGGTGGCTGATTCCCTTAGCAAAAGTATGAAAACAATTCACCTGGCAACAGTGAGCACGTGCGAGACAAATGTCAGGGAAAGAGTCAGGAATGCACAAGAAACAAACGTATTCTTCCAGACCGTGAACTCGTACCTAGAGAAAGAACCCATAGGGATAAAGTATGAAGGATACTAGATGCTATATGGAGGTCTATTGACTTACCAAAACAGACTATATATTCCAAGTTGTGATGACTTGAAGAGGTTCATAATGGACGAATTGCACAAGAGACCATACATCAGCCATTTGGGCTATCATAATATGGTCACGACCACCAAGAAACAATTCTATTGGCCTTGATTGAAGAAAGACATAGCTGAGTATTTAGCTAAATGTCTAGAATTCCAGCAAGTTAAAGAAGAACACCAGTGCCCAACATGATTATTACAACCTCTACCAATCCTAGAATGGAAACAGGAGACCATCTCCATGGATTTCATCATCGGATTACCAACATCGACCAGGAAGAATGACACCATCATGGTAGTTGTGGATAAATTGAGCAAGTCCGCTCATTTTATTCCCTTCAAATCAACTTGCAAGGAAATAGATATTGAAAACATATTCATGAAGGAGATATTCAGACTGCATGGCATGCCTAAGGAGATCATGTTTTACAGAGACACAAAATTTACCTCAAACTTTTCAAAATACTTAATGGTTGGTCTGGAGAAAAAATTATTGTTTAGCACAGCCTATCATCCTCAAACCAATGGACAGACGGAAAGAGTGAACCAAATATTAGAATACATGCTAAGGATGCATGTAATGCATCAACCTAAAAAGTGGGAAGACTACCTGCCACTGGTGGAATTTGCCTACAACAACGACTACCAAGAATCACTAAAGATGAGCCCTTTTGAAGTCCTCTATGGTAGGTCATGAAACACTCTAGTCAGTTGGAGTAATCATGTGAGAAAATTTACGATTGGACCCAACATGTTGAAATAAAGGGAACAACAAGTGATTCAAATAAAGAAAAATCTGAAAATCACTCAGACTAGACAGAAAAGTTATGCCGACAGAAAGAGAAACCCCGGAGAATTCAAGATGGGAGACCACGTCTATCTTAGAGTTAGGCCCAGGAAGAGTTTCCTAAGGATGGGATCTTGTTTCAAGTTGTCACCTCGGTATTGTGTACCTTTTGAAGTTCTATATAGAGTGGGACCTATATCCTATAGGCTAGCACTTCCTCCCACAGTAAAAGAACATAATGTTTTCCATGTTTCATTGCTAAAGAAATGTGTACATGATTCTAATCATATAATTGACTGGTCTGTGATCCAAGTGGAACTTGAGGGAGAATTCCTGCTAGAAACTCAATGCATACTAGATAGGAAGGAAACCCCACTTAGGAATAAATCCATTGCACAGGTCAAGGTGCAGTGAAAACACTTTGGACCAGATGAGGCCACATGGGAAATGGAGGATTCCATGACATAGGCATACCCATTTTTGTTCACTTCTGTACATACAAGACATTTTAATAGATAGAACATCGAGGACGATGTTGCTTTAAGGGGGAGGGAATTATGACACCCTACTTCCCCCAGTTTGTAAATATAACAATAAATGGCCAAAAAGACTATGGAAACTTTATATGTGTGAATATTGATTCGATGGACCTTTGTTTGAAAGGTAAACGAATGTGAACCTAATTATTTACTAATAAAATGGACAAGTGTTTCATGAATAATGGAAGGGGGGTGTACTTAGAAATACCAAGAATGTTATACGAAGAAAGAGTGAAGGGGACCAGAAATGGTTGTGTTAACCTTCACCAAACCAGTGCTTACTGAATTTAATTTCTTAGGACCAGAACCGTCCTCTAACCCAGAAATGAATTACAGTCAGAATGGTGGGCGGGAATACCTCCTCAAGAGTTAATGAGGGATGGGGTCTATAAGAAATCATCCTTAAGGCTTCCATAATTGACCGCTGACTGGGANGTGGAGGGGAGAGGGGAAAAAGAATATTCCTATGAAGAGTGGAGAGACGGGAAATGAATCTAGGTGATTCAAGGAATAATGGAAAACTAAGTGTTTTGGACACAAGAAATGGCAGAGAAGGTTATGATACAAGCTGATAAATGAGGCTAGTCCTCCTTACTTGGTATCGTGTAAACCATTGCCAGGATCATGCAGGAAGAGGAGAGTAACCTCTGTCCCTATTGTGGCTGAGCGAGAAGAAAAGGTTGTGTTGTAGAGCATCGTGGTCTAGCTTGGGGGTGGCTACTGGTAAATCCTTTTGGAGTGACTGAGGCTATGGTTGGGTGGAAACGGGTACCCATTCCAGTACTCACTTCACATTGTTTGATTCTAATAAGTATTTTCTCGACTTTAATTGTTGAGTTAGAATGATGAATGAATTCTTGGTTTTTACACACACACACACACACACACACACACACACACACACACATATATATATATATATATATGTGCATGTATGAACATATTTGTGTTAAATGGCTATGTTATGCGTATGCTTCCATCTCCTTGGGAACTCACACTTCCCACTGATAAACTGTATGCCTAGATTCACTCTGGAGGACTTCTCGAGCGTAAGTCATAACATGGTCGAGATAGGAAAGATCATGTAGATTTGAAACCATCCCTCTGAAGAGAATAATTTCCCCTAACCCCCTTTCCATGTGAATTTCCAGACCCAAGTCCATAACCCGTTCGGGGTGAGAACTCAGGAAAATAGTGATATGAAAATACCAAAAGTGAAAGATTTTCCTTGTCTGAAGAGAGGATGATCGAGATCCATTTGAAAGGAGCCAAGGGTTGTCATGGCCATTGGCTATGGGAAAGAGTGCAAGAGTTAACCCCTCTATCCCCTCAGATCCACGAGTTCAGAGTTCACGTATCGGGAGAATTATGGGTTGGTACGATCAAAACCTATGAAACCCAAAATCGTGAAGTAACATGGGTCATTGATCTATGGATCCTTCGGGACCCACCTCGACCATTGGATCTGTGAGTTCAGAGTTCGTGTATCAGGAGTATTATGGATTGGTACGACCAAAACCTCTAAAACCCAACATCACGAAGGAACGTGGGTTGTTGGTCTATGGATCCTTCGGGATCCACCACAACCATTGGATCTGTGATTTTAGAGTTCGTGCACAAGGAGAAAATAGGTCTCATTCGTCAGAGCTATGCGTGGAGGACCATAGTCATGAGATCCATAGGAAAGTGCACGAGGTCTAACCCTTTGAAAGTTCATAGGGGAGTGGACTTTTGTGAAGTTCCAAAGTTAATCGGAACCATCCATCATCCGAGGATAGGTGACAGTAGATCCTGGAGTTCTAGGATTCATACCTCAGAAGATTTACAAGGAGGTGGGTGCCACAACAATCCTAGTCATCCATCAAGACAGGACACATGGCGGGAGATCAACATTTCGCTAAATCACAAATTAGAAAGGTCAAAGGTGGAGTTGTGAGAAATCACAAGGTCTAAACTCGCGAGTTGATCTGAACTGTCAGATCGTGAGAGGAGTCATGGTTGTCAATCTGACACAAGCGGAGTTTCAGGAATCAGAGGAAGGGATATGGACTAATTTCCAACTTTGCGATATGGGAAGTCCCGAATTTCTCAGAAGATTGGCCCCTAGGTCATAGCGAGGGGTCATATTGATGAGGATTAAGGGAGGAGCTAGCCTGCGCTAGGCTCTAGTTTAGAAGTTTGGAAGTTCGAGAGTCGGAGGAACCAAGGTTGGCTCGCATGTAAATGTCCGACATGCGAAGTGATGAAGAGAAATTCGAAATCCATGCTAGCCCATGAGTTAGATGAAAGCTATGCCAGATGGTGGAAAGGATGATGACTAGATCTTACTCCCCAAAGTAAAACCTAGGGATGGTACAACTGAGATGAATCCACGTAGATGATGTGCGGTTCTCAGTTAGATCATACTGAAGGATTCGAGAGGTCACGAGATATAAACCAAGGGCTGGTTTAGCATCTGACCGTAGTCGCTAGAATACTATGGATAAGTTTAAGGAGGAGGCTTGTTTCGGAGAGATGATTCGAGATGAGATAATTGAAGGAGAAAAAAAATGAAAATTTATAGGTTTGACACTATAGAAACTTCTTCAGAAGGGTGGGTGTGTTACAAGCATAATATATAGTTGCAAGTCCATGAACATCCTAGGATAATGGAAGAATAAATCATGAGGTAGATATCAAGCTAATGGGAATGCAGGACAACACTCCAGGAGGGAAAGCAAGAATAATATAGGATTGTGGATGCATTCCAAAGGTTTTGAAGATATTTTCACAATAGCATGGAGATGTCAAAGACAAGAAAGACTTAAAAGTGAAATGAATCTCTGTAGAGAGTCAGTAAGGAACCATGAAGAGGAAAATGGTTCTATGCATGGTTTTGAATGCAATGGAGATGGTGTCTGACAAGAGTCCATCTCATGTAGCATAGAGCCATGAGTGACATTTCCAGGGGGTGGAAGTATCAAATGAAATTACAATGGTAAATTAAAAACATTATTAAGTATTTTTAATTAATTCTATGTAACTAGAGAAGGAGGCATATGTGCATCCTTACAGTATGCTATAGATTGGATATGCAAGCCAAGTTTGAGGCTAGTTGGCAAGGAGAAGAGATGAGTGCAAGAAAACTCAAATACTAAAGTATTCAGTCAAGAAAGAGCCGAAGTAGTTCAGTCTAAAAAGTAAATCGGTGTTGAAGATCCAAAGTCTATAAGACAACATGATTGGAATTATAATTCATCCAGCTATGATTTGGGATAGATGGATCAAGGAAATAAATAAAAGCTGAAGGTTAATATCAGTTTAGTATTTGGATGGAAAATAAAAGGAAACCAAGAGTGATTTGGCTAGAAAGTTATTAGGTCAGAAATAATCATGCACAGTGGTTGCAGGGAAGAGCTCATGAAGATTCAAGAATCTAGAAGAATTCAAGACTTTTAGGATAAACAAGGAAAAGTGATACAGGGAGAAATAAGTTGATGCAATTACTGTAGCAACAAGCATGTTATGGCTTGTTGGGACATCCATAAAGTGAGAATGCTTGCATGTTTTCAAGTGTTGCTGATAATGTTGTTGCATATGGAAGGAAGCAACCAGAAGTTTGAATGTTGATTATAAGACTGATAAAGAGCCATGAGAGCTTCTATTGTCATGAATTAATCAAGTAGCATTAAATTCGTTTAATGGCAGCCATGCAGGTAAGTATTACTCTTTTGAAATTATGTTGCATAATTGCCAAAGGGAAATTTAGGTAAGAATTTTCCCAAATTGAATTTTTATAATATGCAGTATGGTATTGTTTAAGTGCATTAACAGGAATAAGTTACCATTAGGTGTGGTAAAATATAGAGGCATGTTATAGTTATCAAATTTTTTTAGCTTTTGAATTCACACACTGACATAGTATAATTTCATGTTAATTTTTCTATGAGGTAATAACCAAAGAAATAAAAGATGAGAACTTGTTATAGGAATGATGCTAGGAAAGATAGTCATGTATGAGACTAGGACATGGTTGGATATGGAAAGGTATGGATATAGAAAGGTTAAGTACCACACAATTCCCAATGAGCTTCCTACCTTTCAATAAAACTTGGACTGCAACCTTTTTTCTAACACTAATAAACACCACAAAATTGTATTCTTGGTGTAGTGCTCGGGTCAAAGAGGAAGGCATCCAAGTAGTTGAGACGACAATGGGAAGTGTGTGGAGAATGTGTCAAGACATTGGCCAGATTTCCAAATTATGAATGGTGAGATAAACTTAGATAAAGATCATTTTGAAAATCAATGCAAAGGTGCAATGAATAAATAGCCATTGAGATTTTCACTCATGTCTAGTAAGTGGCAGAGTTGCACTCATACACTATAGAATTGTATACTTAAATGCAATTGTTGAATGCATTTTATGAGTTCATGTATATATGTTATGAATGTAAATAATTATACTAATGTATGAAATGTTCCTAACTCATGGAGTTGAGAACATTCTAGGAACTGTTAGACATTGCAACAGGAAAGTTGCAAGTCAGGCAGTCACAGGAATAGTGACTACATAAAATTTTATGTTCAGAAAATTGAAGTAATGAACTTACTGTTATTAATTGCGAATATGCATATGCATAGAATGATGAGTCATTCTATTTAATAAATTCGTTGGTAATTGTGATTGGAATTCTAGGTGTAGGCAATTCTAAGATCACTGCATAAGTTTTTTGTACATATTGCAATTAAAATATGATGTACATGAAATACTGACAATTTGTTGGTTGTATGCAAGATAGAATCATTAAATGAAAAATGGTATTCAACATGGTGCTTGCTGAAAGCCAAAAGGAACACTACATCCTATTTTTGCAAGAATGATAATATATATATATATATATATATATATATATATATATATATATATATAGAATTATGATATAGAATTTCATATTTTGGGAAAAGTCAAATTTCTTATAAAATTAATTTGATTTCTAAAATGGAATTTTTATAATTTTTTCTCATGATAACTGCATGTGTGTGATGTAGATGAGATAATATTGATTAAATTTGGAATGTTGGGAAATAAAAAACTGTTGTTGAGGACACTAAAGCCCTATAATTGTAGAACCTTGGTGGGGTTCTGGTAATGGGATAGCACTCTCCTTGTCTGTGAAAGTCTTGGAAAGATGGATCGTTGAAGGATTGTGTAGCAGAGAAGGGATTCCTGAGCCTGAAAGGGTGAGTGAAACAAGGAGGAGGAAACCCAAGGATGTTTATGGCATGTTAGTTTCCATAAGGAGGGTGTGTCAAATGGAATAGTGAGTTGAATTATTCCTGGAAGAAACTCTATTGGATAGAGCAATTGATTTCCAACTGTAGGATGAATACCAGAATTGGTTTTGGAAAGTAGAGCATGAGATGGATATGAAGATTCCTATGGCTAAATATTGGATATTTTAAAATAATTTAAATGGTACATGGTATATAATGCACTGAGGATAGTGCATAAATAAGGGGAGGGGATTGTAATACCCCTAGGATGAACCCCAAATTGTAAATGTAAATGGAAAAATGCTTATAAGTTGGTGAGATGTTGATATAATTTTGCATGCACCTTCCATGGTATATTGTGCACATGTACTGTGCGCTAAAATGATGAAGTGTGCACATTCCAAGATATTGTGCACAACAAACTTAAGTGCACGTGATTTTGAGGCTAGAGAGCCTTTGTGTATATGCTTTTTTGTAGGATGGTGAGCCAGTGTATTATAAGCCATAAGGATTATGTGATGATTAGGCTGAAGAGCCTAGAAGCTAAAGGCCAATGAGCCTATTTTTGTATATGTCTTATCATTAATATAATACATCGTTGCATGTAGATCGAACATGATAAAAGAGTATGGGGGACTAAACTCCACTAGTTAGGGAAAGGGTTGGATAAAATTTAAGGGTAAGGGGATAAGCTAGGGAGCTTAAGCCAAAAAGGAATATTATATTAATATTCCTTAAAGTATAAAGCATGGATGATTATTTTATTCTAAGTTCTAATTATGGGGAAAAGTGGACCAAAGTAGCTCTCAACACGACAATTGTCGATTTGGGAACATGCATACATATAGTTTTGACTTATTTAATTTTTAAGGATTCAGTCATTCATTCCATCATCATTCACTCACTCATTAAGCTGTCAACCATACCATTATGTTACTATCATTGTACATGTACCTTTATCAGTACCATACCCATACATGTACATGTACTGAGATGGATTGAAGAGGCAGTTTTTCAAGCCCTTGGGATACTGAAGACGCAGGTTGTCAGACCCATGAGAAATTTCTCTCTAGGTGAGAGAATTGTTGGGAATTGATTTCGCAAAGGTGTTAAACTACAAATACAAGGCTCTAAGACATCCTGTCTACCTGTTGTTGAAGCCTCGGAAAGAAAGTGGGGAAACCAAGGGACTATTGAGAAGAGAAAGGGAACACTTCCTGGGGTGGGATAGGCAAGTGGGGAATGAGGGAATGTAGGATGTTAGTTTCAGTTGGAACCTGTGACAGAGTCTTTCATGTTGTATGAGATACATCATCTTGGTTAGGAATCCCTTTACTCGAGTGGAGTTTAGTCCCATCTCGGTGGTGACCCACTGCTGAGAGTTATGAGCAGTGCGGTCTAAGGATGGGAGGTTCGTGGAAGGTCTGCATGTAGTTGGGGATAATTTTACCAAGATAGGTGTCCATTTTGTGTTAAATGACATGATGCATTACTATGTATGAGTTTATTTTTATGGGTATTTCCTATCTATGTTGCATGTATATGTTTACTGTTATTTCCATATGAATATATGAATTTACATAATGTATTTTTCTGTTTTAAGTTATATATATAAATTTCCACAAGAGTTTCTATGTGTTTATGTTTTAATTTGCATACAGTTCGAAATTTTTTACGTGGAATAGCCCAGTTGGATGTTGGGGATGTGTTATCCACAATTTTGTTCATTATGATGATGTTATGATGATGGAAAATCAAGCTCTCACTAATAACACTTTCCTGAGAAAAGTTACATTTGTCTGCTTCCAAAAATCATACTTTTAAGGGAGGTTCGCAGGCTATCTATATATTTGCCTGCGAGAATGCCTGATTCTCGCAGTCTGCATTAAGATGGACTGCGAGGGGTTCGCACTGTACCTAATTATCAGGGTGCGAACATCTTCTAAAGGAAGGAAAAAGATAAAATCTCGAACCTTCTAGAAGGGAATCTTATAGAGGGATGAGTTGGCTTGCGAATGGTTATCTAAGTACTGGCTTTCTTGATATCTTGGGATCATTTCCTATCCAAGTAAATAATCTATCTTCTCCTATATATTGAGGAGAATGCTCATGGAAAAGGTTAGAAGCAAAATAGCAAGAGATTGATTGGAGAATTAGTGGAAGATTGTATGAAGGACTGATGCTACAGCAGCTAGAGATACCAGCAAGGTCATCAAAAGTGGTTGATTTTCTTCATGCATGAGCAAGTGTGTGTGTCAGAGCTAGGAGCTATCGAAAGGAGATCTACAACATCAAGGCTCAGGTTGTAAGTTTCACTTTCTATCAATTTAATACAACAATATGTCCCTTTNCTTTCCCATAAAGATGATGTCACTTTATTACATAACTCCTTGATCATATGTATAGATTAGCTATTGAATATATTGATTTTCTCTCTACTTCGATTGGTTTGTACTGTTGTGATTTGAACGGCACAAGAGCATTGGAGCGAAGCTTGGAACAACAGAGACCCAAGGAAGCATTCATAAGGTATGATCATGATCCTTGCCTCTTAGTTCATTCAACAGTCTAGATCTAGGGTAAGAGTATTATTCTATCCTGTTTTGTTCTAGATCCAGGTGGATCTAGGGAGATCGGTTTGTGTCCGCACTCACAGATTTATCCTATAACAAAATTGGCGACTCCGCTAGGGATCTATTCCTTTTTCTTTATGGTTTTTTGAGTTTTTCTGTGGCCATTTTCTCTAGACTCATTTTTCTCCTATCTTGTCTGTCTCCGAGTCTTCAGAATATCCTGATAGACTTATTGGGTTCAGAAGCCTGTTTGAATTTTACTTCATTTTCAAAAAAAATTGTCATCTTCGGGAGTTCTTGCACTGTGTTTAACTGCAGCCTGCAAGAACTGTTCAGGTTTTCACCCTGCACATAGGGTCCAATGCGAACACCTCGCACCTTGCTACAAGGTTGCCTGCGAGAATCTTATCTTCTCTCACTGTGTAACACTGCTTGCCTGCGAGCAAGAATTTTGAAAATTTTGAAATTGACTTTTGGTTTTTCCAACTGCTCAGATCAGTTGAATTACCTCTTTTGGGCTCATTGGATCATTGATTTATACATTTCTTTCTTTTGTTTGCATGCTCAAACAGATTTAGGGTTTCAAGTTTTTTCTTGCCTTTGTAGCTTGACTTTCATTTCTTGGCTCTTATTGACAATTTCATTCTCTCTGTCTTCTGGAGTTGAGTGTGTTTGTTTGGCTAAGAACCAGTGATTGATTGAGAGTTAAGTGTTTGGTGTTTCTCATTTGCTTGTTGGTTCGAAAGGACATTTTTGTTTGCATTGAGAAGACTATTTGGTTTGTTCTTTGTTCTTTCTTTCGTTGAAAGAGTTGATTGGGTTGTTATTGCTTGTTTCTTTGTGATTTGATTTTCTGCTCTCTCATTGATATAATGCGAGTTCTTTTTGGAAAGTGAACACAATAGTTTTCTTCCATCAAATTGTTTTGGTCATTTACAAAACATTGAAAATCAAGTTTTAAGAATTTTTGAAGCTTTGAAAAAGAAAACATAGTACATTGTCATTTGATGAATGATTATTTGCATTGACATTGAAAAAAGGAATTTTTGCATATAATTCGTCGTTGATTTAGAAAACTTCTCTCTCTCCCATATATAGGTTTCATTGAACAGAAAGTGTTATTTTTCATTTCCATTCTTGCATTACTTGGGTCAGATTCATACACACATGAGTTTCATTTCCGTTACCTTTGAGTAAACAACAGCCTTTAAAAACATAGCGTAATCTTAAAATGTATCTAGTAACTCTTTTCAAGGGCTCTTATACACCAACATATAGCTAGGTTAGTGCTTTGGAGTAGGAAGAGAGATACACTCTCCAAAAGCTCAAAACACACAATAGCATCTTGAGTTAGGGAGTGTTAAAATTCCATTTGCA
>JASDQU010502127.1:2361-48776 GCA_032191745.1 Picea mariana | reverse complement strand
TGTCGTCTTTGAGTCAATGCTGCCAAATCATTGGTCGTGTCGTTCATATGTTCAAGAGAAGTCCATCTGAAACCTATATTGAGTCAGCCATCTACAGTTATCCATTCTCTCCGTGTCAGCCTTCTTTGTGTCCAAAGTCCATTTGCAAAATGCTCTGTTTCACCTTCAAACTCTGTTACTCATTTCATGTCATTGATGGGGGATACATCAAGGCCCTCCTGTGATGAGTTTTGTTCCGTCGACTTCAGCACATTATCCGGATTCAAGACTTAGAAATTATTCAGTACCTTGGAGCTTGCATGCCTCAATGGTAGGTTTCCTCACTTTCGACAATGGGTTTACATCATTGACCCCTGATCGAAAGATTCCGTCAGATGTTCAACATCAACTCATTTATTCACAGTCGATGGATTGTACTTTGGTACCTTGGGAGTCATTGACATCAATGGTGATTTCCCTCACACTTGTTAACAGTTACATCAATGACCGGTAATCAAGTGGTTTCTACCATGTTTGACTTCAACACATGTAATCACATGGTTAGATTCGTACTTTGGGCGACGAGATTGAAGACCCTGGATATTGTCTTAGTGATCCAGGTTGTGATGGAGTATGTATAATTTGTGACACATAGATCCACTGTGTATGTTTCATGTCTATGTCGTCTTGATTTGAAAATTTGTCACATAGATCCACAGTGTATTCAGGTGGCTATGCTATATTATGACGGCATGGATCCACAGTGTATGATTGGTGGCCATGACCTTTGTTTATGATGTCATTAGTCTATGATATGAGTATGGGAATGCCTACCTCAGAATTGATATATATGATATTCTGTCGATGCTTGGATGTTTGCAGGTTTCCGATTAGATGTGCTCTTGGTTCTTGACACACACATGCAGCTTACAAAGTCTATCAACTGTCACTAGTTCCAATATCAGACTTTGGGGGGAATTCTGTTATCCACAATTTTGGTCATTATGATGATGTTATGATGATGGAAAATCAAGCTCTTAACTAAGAACACTTTCCTGAGAAAAGTTACATTTGTCTGCTTCCAGAAATCATACTTTTAAGGGAGGTTCGCAGGCTACCTATATATTTTTCTGTGAGAATATCTGATTCTCGTAGTCTGCATTAAGATGGACTGCGAGGGGTTTTCACTGTACCTAATTATCAGGGTGTGAACATATTCTAAAGGAAGGAAAAAGATAAAATCTCGAACCTTCTAGAAGGGAATCTTCTAGAGGGATGAGTTGGCTTGCGAATGGTTATCTAAGTACTGGCTTTCCTGATATCTTGGGATCATTTCCTATCTAAGTAACTAATCTATATTCTCCTATATATTGAGGAGAATGCTCATGGAAAAGGTTAGAAGAAAACTAGCAAGAGATTGATTGGAGAATTAGTGGAAGATTGTATGAAGGACTGATGCTACAGCAGCTAGAGATACTAGCAAGGTCATCAAAAGTGGTTGATTTTTTTCATGCATGAGCAAGTGTGTGTGTCAGAGCTAGGAGCCATCGAAAGGAGATCTACAACATCAAGGCTCAGGTTGTAAGTTTCACTTTCTATCCATTTAATACAACAATATGTCCCTTTCCCATAAAGATGATGTCACTTTATTACATAACTCCTTGATCATATGTATATATTAGCTATTAAATATATTGGTTTGCTCTCTGCTTCGATTGGTTTGTACTGTTGTGATTTGAATGGCACAAGAGCATTGGAACGAAGCTTGGAACAACAGAGACCCAAGGAAGCGTTCATAAGGTATGATCATGATCCTTGCCTCTTAGTTCATTCAATAGTCTAGATCTAGGGAAAGAGTATTATTCTGTCCTGTTTTGTTCTAGATCCAGGTGGATCTAGGGAGATCGGTTTGTGTCCACACTCACATATTTATCCTATAACAGGATGTTACACCATGGTATAAATGACTTAGAAGAATTACTAACAAGATACGAAGATGAAGTGTTAGAGAATCATAGGCTCTTAGTCCTGGACATTGCACTCAAAGAAAAACCTACAATATGGTGGGGTGGGCACAAAGAAACAAATAAGGACTAGTACCAATCTAAGGGACTTCTACACATTAGATTCGATGCAAAGCAGGGGAGCAATAATATGCATAGATATGATGGACAGGGGACACCAAAAAAACATTTGGAGAGATGTAGAATGCTATGGAGGATGACACCACCAAAGAAATGGTCTCATCACTTCATCCATACATTAGAAGGAATTCCAAAAAATGGGTATGTAGACCAGGAACTGCATAGAGGCAATGAAGAATGGAAAACATTACAACAAAATTTTATAGTAACCTTCTCATTCGAACTTGAGAACCCAAAAATTGATTCAACACTCAAACAAATTAGAGGTGTGATCTTTATTGATGAACCATATGATAGAGTAGCAACAACAACACAGACAAACAATCAAGGAACTACTATCATGCTATCATGTGGAAGAAGAAGCACCATATGAAGATGACCCACACAATATTCAGATTACATAAATTGAGGGAGAACGAGAGGTGGAAGGTACATCTTTGGAATCATAAGTATTTGTTTCACCTATCAAGGTAAAAAATGTCAACATTGGGACAATTGAGAATCCCAAAATGACAAGTATTGGAGACTATTGGGATGAACAAATAGTGGAAAGAATAACAGAGTTATTGCGTGAATATAGTTACATGTTCCCAAAAATGTTTACAGAGATGAAAGGCATAAAAGGATATCTAGGAGAGATGAATATACATCGCAAACATGAGGCTAGATTTATCAGACAAAGAACTTATAGACTGAATCCAATATATAAGAAGAAAGTGAAAGAGAATATTGATAGAATGTTAGAAGCTAGAATTATAGAACTAGTAGAAAAATATGAATGGATAAGCCCTATGGTAGTGAAAGAAAAGAAACAAGGGGGGATAAGGATTTGTGTAGAAATGAGGAAGCTTAATGATGCTCGCTTACATGACCCTTTTCCCACCCCTTTCACAGATGAGGTATTAGAGAATATGGGAGGCCAGGAGGCATACTCATTTACAGATGGATTCTTAGGTTACCATAAGATAAAGATAGCTNCCACATAATGGGGATCCTACCAGTACACAGTCATGCCTTTTGGGCTGAAGAATGCACCAACTATATTTTCAAGGGTAGTAATAGCCTCTTTTAAGGAGTTCATACATCAGTTTTTAGAAGTATATCTGGATGATTGAATTGTATACAGTCTATTAAAAAACCATGTGGAGGTGTTAAGGCTGATGTTGGAAAGATGCAGGAAGTGTCAGATATCATTGAATATCAAGAAGTGCATCTTTGGGACACCTTTCGGAATACTATTGGGACACATAGTCTACAAACAAGTATTACTAGTAGATCCTACCAAGATTGCAATTATTGTCAATTTACCACAAAAATTAGTGCGCCAGTTGAGAGCAACATTGGGACATACATGCTACTACATAAAATTTATAAAAGGGTATGCACAAATCACTGTGCCAATGGATAAATTGTTAAAGAAGGATACTAAATTCCAATGGAATGAGGATTGTCAACAAGGTTTGGACACCCTAAAATAAAATATGGTAACAACAACTATTATAGTATACCCATATTGGGAAAATACATTCTATGTGCATGTCAATGCATCAACTATAACACTTAGATAAATTTTGGTGCAACCAGGAGAAGGGGATTTGGATCATCATATAGCATTTGCAATCATAAAAATGTTTGAATAAAAGTAAAAATACAACACTACAGAAAGAGAAGGAATAGATATGGTCTATGCACTTTAAATTTTTATACATTACTTATTGGGAAAACACTTCGAGATGTTCATAGATCATTCATCCCTCAAATACCTAGTCAACATGCCTCTGTTGGGGGGGAGGATTAGTAGATGGATACTGTTATTTCGGGAATTTTATTTTGAAGTGATAGTCAAACCAAGGAAGCTAACTATAGGACCTGATCATCTGTCTAGGGTAATGAATGGAGAGGAACCTACCAACTTGGAAGATAACTTGCCTGATGTGTAGTTATTTTCAGTCCAAATAGTTGATGAATACTCTGTTAATATTATTAAATACTTGAGTACAAGGATTGCGCCACAAGAGTTTAACACTGTGCAAAGGAATAATATGGTAGTCAGAGCTATAGACTATCAATTGATTGTAGGACACTTATACAAAATGGGCGTAGACAACATTTTGTGAAGATGCGTACTAGAACATAAAAGGCTTAGGATTTTGGGAAAAGCTCATGAGGGAATAGATAGAAGAAATTATGCAGAAAACGATACTACATAGAAGGTATTGCGTGTAGCAATATGGTGGCAAACAATTCACATACATGCTAAGGAATATTTCCAAAGATGTGATGTCTGTCAGAGGGTTGGTAAACCTAATAGAAGGGATGAGATGCCCCTAATACCACAAGTAAATTTGTAAGTTTTTGGAAAATGGGAAATAGACTTTGTGGGACTAATTAATCCACCATCAAAAAGTTCAGGAGAAAGATATATAATTTCTTCAACAAAATACTTAACAAGATGGGCAGAAGCAGCACTAGTAAAAGACTGCAGCACAGAGACAACAACACATTTCTTGTTTGAGTAAGTGATCACTAGATTTGGTTGTCCAAGGACTTTGATGAGTGAGCAAGGATCTCACTTTATCAACAATACTATAAAGGATATGACTAAGGAGTTTGAAGTATATCATCAGAATATTACACCATACCATCCTCAAGAAAATGGAACAGTAGAAGCCTTCAATAAGATCCTGGAGAATGCTCTAACAAAGATCTGCAATATCAATAGGGATGATTGGGACTTGAAAATACCAACATTACTATGGGAATACAGGACTACATGTAAGAAGATGACAGGACAAACACCATGCAGGTTAGTGTATGGGAAAGAAGCAGTGGTACCATTGGAAATCCTGGTACCTAGTCTATGCGTAGCAACAATCACCAACATAACAGAAAGAGGTGCAGTGAAGGAGAGGTTGAATAAACTAATGGATATGGAGGAGGATAGGATTCTAGAATGATTTCATAAGGAAGTATAGAAAGAAAGAGACAAATCTTGGCATGACAGACAAATCAAGAGGAAGAGTTTCAAGGAGGGAGATCTAGTCTTGCTTTATGATAGTGAATTTCTTCAGCATCCAGGTAAATTCAGAATGCATTGGCTGGGGCCATATGAAATGAAGACTGTCATACATGGGGGAGTTGTACACCTAAAAGATTTGGGAGCCACAAAACTGAGAGGAATGATCGATGGAAGTTGACTAAAACTATATAGGAACAGTCGACCTCCTAGCACTTAAAACTTATAGCACGGTAAGAAAACATGTACATAGTGTATTCTAGTAGAAGTTAATATAGAGAAAATGAGAAAAAAAAAAAAGGAGAAAAAGAAGGAATAACAAATACAAAAATAGAAAAGACAGAAAATACCAAAATACTGGAAAATACAAAGTGTAGCAGAAAGTGGACTCAGCACAACAAAAGGGATAATGTCCATGCACAACAAATGGGAGACATACTGCGCACTAAGAAAACGCTATATCAAAAATACGTCGCACTATTGAAACACTCAGTGCACTGGAAAAGGGATTAACGGACAGAAAAAGAGAAAAAATTAAAAATGACAGTTATGGAAAAAAGGTGCCAACCGGTGGAATTTATGAAATTGAATGGAACGTACTCATAAAGCGTCATTTCATTAATCACAATGAGGGAATCTTCTCTGAGAAGTTTCATGACATTGTACATATAAAGGGGAAACGCAGGGAACATAAGACTTATTCTGAAATCATGAACTTGTAGTGATAGAGAGCATGCAGAGCATAAGTGAATTCACGAAGAACACAGTGTGGACCAGTTGGAACCCATTCAGAAAAACCTAACCAGTACCCACAATGCCACCATTGAATATGGGTGAACTGAGTCAAGAAGGGAGGAAAATAATAAGCATTGTTAGGGTACCATATGAAACCACGGAGGCCAAACAAAAAACTACCCAAACCAAGGAATTCATTGGTGTGGAAGTGATTACTTCACCGCATGAAGAAACAACAAGCCCTACACTGGTGGTGGAAGAAACACAACCCCCAACAAAAACGACCATGGAAATCGACCTGCACAATGGTGCATAGGGTCACACTACAAACGACGTAGGAACAATACAACAACCTGTGAGGGTCGAAGAATACTAATGAAAAAATGGAGAATCCAGCACGCACACATAGGCTACAGTGCCAATACTACCCAGAGCAGGGTCTACACAGCAGCAGGAGGGTCTGGTGGAAGACATTACCGACCATCCAGACTCTGATGTGAAAATGAGACAAATAGAGGTTGGTACATCAATTCAGCTGCCAAGAAGAAATGGAAAACAACCAATGGAACCTCCCCTACATGACATTTTGACGCAACCATCGTACTACTATCCATTCTAGAGGGAGTGAAAACCATGCCAACACTTCTGGGATGTGTGGAGAAGTTGATATATTCAAACTATGACATGGTCGATGCTGGAAAATTCCTTGAGTTTTCACAGCATGTATACCTAGAAAGTATAGGGACAGGCCTATTTGGAGACCCAATCCTACAACCAAAACCATGGACAACTGGCCTAGCCAACACAGGGATTGTGAATCTGCTCAAAATTCCCCATTTTGGAAGGGAGAAAGAAGTAAACAACTACGTCAACTAGTTGAAGACCGTCCTTCATGGAGGATTCTTATGGCTGGAAAAACCGATATCAATATATGTGGAGCTTATTGCACTCATCACAAGTCTTTCATCAAGGAAAAATCCTTGGGTGAAGAGATGAAGAAAACTTACGGCACAGAGAGGGGCTCGTGTGGGATTATAATCAAGAGGATCAACGACGCAAAAACGAGGATGACCACCAATATCATGGCCTACAAAATTATTAGTAAATTCCACGAGGAGGAAGTCCATGTTGGGGTCGTCATAGCTGCAACACAGTGCACTAATGGCACTACACTCATCTGGGCCCCGTATCTATTAAACATGTTCCTCTAAGACTGAAAAGACATGTAGGACTTGGGAATAAAGTTCCAATATTCATGGTTACTATTCATGGTTACTCATTTTGATCATGCTGATGTGGTGGAGGGAGCCCCCGTAATCTCATTTTTGTGATCGGATAGGTCGTTTCTGTGCAACGCGATACACATCATTGGGGAGCTTGTTGGATACCAAGCATAGAATTGTTAACACATGTACCTTTTCCAGGTACTTTAGCGAGATACATGAGAGAGTTGTGAACACTTGAAGTATTACTCCAAACGTGGTTTCAAAATATAGGGGCATAGCCAGCTTCAGAGCGACAAGACATAATATGTGGATCCAAGCATGTAGGGATCTAGAGAAGGAATGGCTACGACTGATATATTGCGTCACTAAAGATGACATAGAAATGGCAATGAGGGATTGGCACGATGACTGGAGGATTCAAATTTTGACTCAAGAAGTGCCTAAGGGTATAGAGGTAGACACTATTGTGCCCAAAAAGTCGAAAAAGGTGGGGAAACCTAGTCAGAAGTCAATGTAGAAGAAGAAGGGGAGTGAGTTGAAGAAGAATACACACGAAGCACAAAAGGAAACTTCCCTAGGAAATAAAGAACAAGGAGTAGGGGCCATTGCGACACAAGAAACCCCCTCAGCATCCACCCCACAAGAGACATGACCCCCTAAGAGGCCAATAATACATACAGAATGGTCACACAAGAAGGAAAAAGTGCACAAACAACTTCCAGAATACACTATCACTGAGAATGACACAGACCTTGTGGCAGAATGGGTGCAAGACTGCATAGTGGAAGATTTTGAAGAAGCCCATCACTAGAGAGGAAAAATAAAATACGACCCGGCAGGAATAAATAAGGTCATCGAGAATATCAAGTTTGTGCAAAGGCCTGAAAGGGGAATTGAATCCTTCCCCGAAGAAGCAGTAAAAATAAGAAGGACTATGCCGAGAAAGGAGGACACAGTTCAGACTATTTCCTAGGCGAGTCCGACTTTCAGCTAACAAATAATATGCTACAAATGGATGAAACTACAACATAGATTCCATTGAAGGATATGATGCAGTTAGAGCTAGTGTTAGCAAGAATACCTACCAAGGAACTGTACAGGATCCAATTTAGTTTCACACAGGAGGTACAATCATGCGCCAAAACATATGCAACAGAACTGCAGGAGACAAGAGATGGCAAGGAAGCCTTGGAATTGGTGATCAAATAGTTCAATTTCGAAACCAAGGAAGAAAAGGAGTGCACATATAGAATTGAACAGGGTGTGACAACAGTGTACAATCACATCTTTGAGAGTGCGTAGGTAGAGAACACAAGCACAGAGGAGAAACTCAAGCTTATTTCCAAAACCATCGAACAGTATAGGTAAGAGATAGAGGAATTAAAATAAAATTTGACTCCTACGAATCATCCTGAGGTGAGAGAGTGGAGGAAACAAGAAGATTCACTTTTAATATCCTAAAATTTTAGAATATTAAACTCTAAGTGAACTTTGAAATAAATTTCCATTTTTGGAAAATTCATATTTGGAAATTATTTTCCATTTATGGAAAATTTGAATTGTTCTAATTAATTATTTGATGACTGTTTGGGAAAATATTTGACTTGCCCAACCGTCCTCTTTTATTTGACACATGTGTAAGACAAAATTTTAGTAAATTAAATGCTAGAAGTCAAATGGAACAACAAGGTTAAAAATAGTTGACCATGACTCCATGAGTGAGGAACAAGTTTGAGTTACCTCAACGCTGATTTTTACAAGTGGAAAATGTGGAATTTGACCACTAGCAGCCCCTAAAAATCAGGGATTTGTAAATCTATGAATTACCCAAGGAGGGAAGGAAATACCTAGGCACAAGATTGCATATAAAAACAACATATGGAGGAGGCAAGACGTTGCTTAGTATGTTGGGAGAAAGAAAATATTTGTTGTTATGAGAACTGTTAGTGTGAGGAAAATGAAGTTATGATCTGTGGATGTTGGGAAAAATAAACTATTTTTTGTTATGAGCACTTTTAGTGTGAGGCAAAGGAATTTATGATCTGTGGACGGTGACTATAGCTAATGAGGATCATTTAGTTTTCCCTTATGGAATCATGGTCAAGCTAGGGGGTGAACAGGTCAAGTGAACTTAGATGTTTTGTTCTATGGTTGGGTGGAACATGGTTGTTCCATTTGTATTCCAGCATCAGGTTTTATATATGTATCTCATCTTGTATTCTTTGTCAATGTTATATTTATGATTATCATTTGTTAGGAATTATGATCAACTGTGTATACATAAATGGAATCAATTCTTAAGGGAATGAATGATCATGTTTTCCTATGGCTTATCATAGTGAAATAATATTGGAAATATTGGTTATTTGTGATATGATGGTGGTATATATATATGTGTGTGTGTGTGTGTGTGTGTGTGTGTTCATACATAAAGAAATTGTAGAACTATTTTTATGTTCCTATTGACCATTGGATTATATATATTTTGAAGTCCTATTTAAATCTGTACATACACAATTACCACAAACAATAGATAGAACGAATAATAGTCTGAATACTTTCTTTATTACCACAAAAATATAGTGATGAATTCAAAGTATCTTGCAACAACAACCATTGTATTCAATCGTTCACTGTTCAAAATATTACAATCAGAGTACCATAATCCAAACTCCACAACCTCTTATATTGTAAACAAATCTCTAAGAAGGTGTACACAAAATCTAGTTATAATCAAAGTTAATGCGTGCAAGGACATGGAACTTGAATACCTTTTGAGAAAGATGTTTCCTTCATCTGATTTCACCAACTTTCATAACCTGCAAAGGAAGAAAAATGAGGATTAACCCCTAAGTTTATGTGTGATAGAGAAGAAAGGGTCGAAGCCCAAAGTTTCAAAGTCCCGAAGACAATCTACATAATATATCCATGGGAGAAAGTGTTTACTGTTGGATTTGACCAAGGATGGATCAGAACCATAGGGTTAATTCAAGAGCGGAAGGTAAGAAATTTTGGAGTTCGACATTCGAGAGAAATAGGGTATGCTAAGGTGAAATATCCTGAAGCCCGAAGTCCCGAAGTGGCGTGGCCAACTGACGTCACTAGGGATGATGCTAACACATGGGACGTGTGCCCCATGTCAGTGATTTAAGAACCTTTGTAATATAGAAATGTAGTTAGAACATGATTGGGCTGCATGCCGACTTCGTGCATCCTTCCACATGGCGCTCTGGGTGGTGGCACAAGGTAGTTAAACTTGGTGAAGGCGTTAGCTAGATCGGGACTGCATTATTACGATCTATCAAGATCGATGGCTGGGAGGCATTATGAATATTGAATTTGCGCAACAGATAATTCTACAGGGCAATCCCACAATAAAAACCATAGTTTCCCAGAAGGGGCATGTGTCATCTTGGGGACAATTGCAGAATGATCGGTGGGTTACTCCAAAACTACCAACCCATGTCCCCGCAATTTGAAAAATACTAAAGTTTATGTGATGTTTTCAGTATTTATTAGTTCAAGCATGGAGACCGTGGGCCCCAATGGAGGCATGGTGCCTGATCCCAAGGTCTGGAGACTTGGTACTCCAGATGAATTGTGTTACAGTTGCGTTGAGTCTAGAACTTATGAAGTTCGGAGCTAATCTCGACCACTGATCGGGAGAAGGTACGTGGAAATCAATACCACAGTCTGGGAACTAAGCACTCTGGAAGGTTGGAGAGTATGGACATCCCAAAACTTTCGAAGCCCGGAGTTTTGTAATAAATCCTAACCTTTGTTTGTTGAGGAATTCATGGACCGTTGATCCACCCCACTTCATGAAGTTCACCATTTCGGTGTTTGAGAGAAATAAGGCACGAAGTAGAAATATCTTCTGAAGCCAAAGTTTCAGAGCCCCAAATCTCTCAAGGCTCCAGATAAGAACCTATATGATAGCACCAAGTCACATCCATGGTCACATGTAATTGAGGGATGAAGAAAAAGGGCTAGTGCCCGAAAACTGTGTTAATAGTCGGGCAAGTATTACCAATGTTAGGAATAGGTTTATGTTCATAGCGCTAGAACAAAACAATATGTTGTGTATAGATATATGTTTGTTACACTATAATAAAGTCATACGTTGTTATGGTATCCATATAACATTCTATATGTTAAACAATTTATATCGTTATGGTTAGTGTTAATGTTATGGATAGACTATATGATAGTCTATAGTCTATTACGTGTTGTATTATAGATAGCATGATTGGACGTAGACATGGTAGTTATTCTGAGGGCTATGATATCCCTAGTCGCAATTTTATTTAATACAAATCAGTGTATGATTCTAATACAATAACGACGATAAATTTGCTATGCATACAATAAAGGAATAAAGATATGTTTAATGGGTTATCTCTATGTCACTGTCAAATGGTGGAGAGTCAAGGAACTTTAATGTCCCCTAATATATATATATATATATATATATATATGGGAATTTTGGGGTACATTACAACACTCCAAATGGCAGTAATGGAGGAACAAGTCAGCACAATAGCAGGATTGTTTGACATAGAGGCAAAAATATGGACAGGGTTGGATGAGGATGAGTAGGTCCAACAATGGGACCAAGAGGAGGAGAGGATATATATTATAATTCATGCATAAAATTAATAGATGAATGGATCCTAAGAATAATAAAAAGAACCATCATATCAAGGCTTAATAAGAGGAAAGGAAATCCTAGATCCCCACATTTCGCAAGACTGCAAGCATCTGAGCATTCCAATCACCCATAGAACTATCTCGGGTGAGACTGTGCAATACACTTGTGTGTTGTGCTTCCTTCTAGTTTACTAGGAGGGTCGATAGTTTTAGAGGGATTTCTTGGAATCTTGTTCAGATCTAAACCTGGGTCAGCCCAAGAAGTAGTTAGAGGAGGATATCAACCAACATGTGTCCTTAATGGTTGTGCATATGCAACAAATCCAATATCTAGACCCTCTACTACACATTCTCCCTCAATTTTAGGTATTTTTATATTTCTTGGATCTTCCTCATCCTAATATTCCTTAGAAACATTATAAAATTCCAGTATTTAATGAACTGTCCAATAATCTCTATGCTCACTACACACAGGTACTACATCCATCAACCCTTCTACTAAAATAATATTGTCTCTAATGATCTGTAATGTTGCATAAACTAATCGTGATTCATTTTCATTGACATAGAGGTGCAAATATGGACAAGGTTGGATGAGGATGAGTAGGTCCAACAATGGGACCAAGAGGAGGAGAGGATATATATTATAATTCATGCATAAAATTAATAGATGAATGGATCCTAAGAATAATAAAAAGAACCATCATATCAAGGCTTAAGAAGAGGAAAGGAAATCCTAGATCCCCACGTTTCGCAAGACTGCAAGCATCTGAGCATTTCAATCACCCATAGAACTATCTCGGGTGAGACTGTGCAATACACTTGTGTGTTGTGCTTCCTTCTGGTTTACTAGGAGGGTCGATAGTTTTAGAGGGATTTCTTGGAATCTTGTTCAGATCTAAACCTGGGTCAGCCCAAGAAGTAGTCAGAGGAGGATATCAACCAACATGTGTCCTTAATGGTTGTGCATATGCAACAAATCCAATATCTGGACCCTCTACTACACATTCTCCCTCAATTTTAGGTATTTTTATATTTCTTGGATCTTCCTCATCCTGATATTCCTTAGAAACATTATAACATTCCAGTATTTAATGAACTGTCCAATAATCTCTATGCTCACTACACACAGGTACTACATCCATCAACCCTTCTACTAAAATAATATTGTCTCTAATGACCTGTAATGTTGCATAAACTAATCGTGATTCATTTTCAATAGTAAATGTTATCCTAAATATTTGAGTCAAATCGTCCCAGATCATTGTTTCTCTGTGCATTTCTAGTTCTAGGTACCAGTTATTGGGGATCATATCCAACATATGTATGCGCCTATGTATCCATTCCTTTTGCAGTATCAAAATCCATATCCTTCTACACTGCACAATATCATCTATAGGGTCATTGATGCATGTATACTTCTACGTAATGTACTCAGCCTCAGCACCAAATCTAACTTACATGAATGTTTTACGCTACTTTCAGTCTTCTAATCCTTCTTATGTGAAGCCCACCATTTGGTTTGAGTGGCCTTTAAGACAACATATAATGCTAACAATATTTTTTGTTTGGGTATCTGTAACTCAAACTCCTTTACAAAAGATCTCATTTCCATCAAACCATCATACTTGGGTGGGTCACATAACTCTATTCCAATCTAGTGAAATGATTGAGTAATGCATGCACACCATCTATTTGATACTTCATGCATCCTTTTCTTTGCGTTTTCCAAACCTTCATCTAGATATGACGCACATGAGCTAATTCTTCTCCAACATAGTGTGCCATATGCAGTTGGATTAATGTATTCATCCATTCACGTAGTCATGTTATACAAGTTATCAATTTCATTCCCTTTAGTTGGTTCTATGTACCTCTTTCCTTTTGTCAGATCCAACGATGTAGTAACCTTCAAGTCCCATACTTGGAAGATTATTTCCCCNGTAGTCATGTTATACAAGTTATCAATTTCATTCCCTTTAGTTGGTTCTATGTACCTCTTTCCTTTTGTCAGATCCAACGATGTAGTAACCTTCAAGTCCCATACTTGGAAGATTATTTCCCTTCTCTTCATATTAATAATCACATGATTTTCAAGTCCCATTAGTGTTGGATATGGTTTACTATCATCCACGATCTTGATGACTTCGAAATATTCTATACTGTGCACCCCATCTATATTCACAGGTACCCCTAACTATCATCCAATTGGTACTATATTGTGTTTGTTCACCAATCTTAACTAGATGGGAGACCAAATTAACTTAGGCTTCGCCATCATTTCCCATGTTTTCTTCGGTAAAAAATTTACATTAGAACCCAAGTCTAAAATTACATTTTCAATGTCATATTACATAGTACTTGATTCACTACCATATGTGTGGTAAGGAATTCCCTATATTGCATGCAATGATCAATTATTCCATGCAATGCATTCAACATAGTTTCATATTTCATTAATTCTAAACAAATATTCAGAAATTATTTCAATGTACTTACCTGTTGAAGCGAAATTTCTGTGATAGTACGATCATAGACCGTGTTGGAACACATACAATTCTAAACTTTTGAGCTTTATGTTCCTCATCTCATAAAAATATATTTTTCCCAAGGGAAACGGTAATTTAGAAAGTGACTTTTGATTTTTAATTCCATTACATTATTGGTTAATTAGAAATAAGGTGCGCATAATATCCACCATTGATGGGTTTTTTCCTTTGTGATCAAACGACTCTAATAACTTCTAATTTTTGGAGCCACCTGAATTTTAAAGAGGCAAATCACTAAAATTCTCTTCGGAGCTTCATGCTTCAGGTGATTCTATAAGTATTAACAATAAAAGCTTTGAACTTGGAAGCCCGAAAATATCTATTCTCTACTTTTCCTAAACCGTTTTAAAGACATGAGTCATAATACATGTGTACCTTTGAGTCTTCCCCGAGTTAACATGTGGCACCTCCCTTCCTAGACATGTCATCCAGAACGATCTCATCCATAACACATCACTATGGGAGATGATCCTTCGAGAGTTTAATAAAGAGTGAAGGAACGAATCACCGAAATATCAAAATGTCAAAGTATTAAATGTTAATTAATCAAGTTAACCATGATCAAGAGATAATTAATGAATACTTACTTCAAAGTTTGGATGCTTACCCTTTATCGTATTCTAAAATCTTCGAAGTCCGATTTTCCGAAATGCTTAATGTTAAATATGATTAATTAAGAATTTTACTAGATAATTAATCACTTCCCAGTTTTGGGTTTCAGGAATTTCCTCTTGAGATACATTTAAATTTCCTGATGTCCAAACTCCCGAGACACTCAAAATTGACACACCATTTTAAACATGATTAATAAAGGTTTTAAAATCGATTATCCAAGGATTAACCTTCGCAGATTCAGGATTCAAGAAATTATCACTCTGTCTCATCTAAAACTCCTGAACATGAACCGCCGAATATTAATGGCATTTATGACTAGTTAAGGATAATGATTTTAACATAGATTGCGGATTGCCAGGTAGAGTTTTCCATTAAATTTAATAAATTTTCCATCAGTGAAGCTATACTAGAATCAATGCATCTGATTTGAATAAAAACACTTCGATTTGGAATTCATTTTCACCTTCCACAAATTAGCAAGTTTTATCTGACTAAGAAGCTCACACAATTACTCTACAACAAGTAACCTCGTTCGGTTCTCATGATATTATGGCAACACGGAAAATGATGAAGTAGCCTGATACGACGGGCGAGGTTTCAAACCCAAACGCAGATATTTTGTTAGAGACAACGCCTTGAGCTAGAGACACCGTTAAAACTTGGACACATGTTTTCGAAATTTTGCAACGAGAAATCATAAACTATCTAGAAGATTCTGGTGATGAAGTAGGTGACTCCTTTATGTACAAGATCAAACATGTAGCCCAGTTAGAGCTACACAAGATAGTTGCATGACCGAGATGTAGAATTCCTACAAAAACCCCAATAGATATAGAATTCTAGTTAAATTGAACACATGCAATTTGTTGATATTCAAGAGATGAGAGAAAGTTCATAATTCATTTGGAGTTAATCCTTTTGATTCTTCATATACTTGATGGAAAATTTCAGGAGAAACAGACATGTCGATACTTCGCATGGCCATATCTTGTCTATTGAGAAAGTCATTTTTCTCATCGACAAAATCAAGCTCTACTTCCATTGCCATGGTTATTTGGTATAAGCCTCTACATCTAAGATGAAGTAGAATTTTTGGCTTCCATTCCAAATAGTTATGAGGTGTGAGAAGTATTTCTGATGAATAATCCATCTTTTTGTTGTTTTCAATCTTTTGCACCTGCAAAAAATGATTTGGTGTAGCTTTTGCTTAGCAGTCCATCGGCTCTGATACCATGTAGAATTCCTGCAGAAACCCCGATAGATCTAGAATTCTAGTTAAATTGAACACATGCATTTTGCTGATATTCAAGAGATGAGAGAAATTTTTTTCTCCATAAATTAGAGAATTATATTAATAAAAAATGAATATACATGAGGAACCAACCTCAAAAAGAAGAGAGGAGGTGAATATATAGAATTTCCAACATAGAAATTCTAGTAAAAAAAAGCTAGAAATAGCTAAAATATCTGTCATAAGCTAAGGGAGACCACATAGTTCGACCTAGACCACTAAATATACATGTCACACACTCATTAATGTCCACAAGAGTCAATTGATTCACATTAGCTCACTTAATCTCACTTAACTGACAAGAGAAGCAGTTCCAACTCACTTAATTGACCCGAAATAGTAGTTACTAATAATAGTAACAGAAAAAATCATTAATTAAGGAATAAATCTCTCACTCAAAGAGGAGGTGCGCATTCCCCAATAATAGATGAGTTTTTTCATGGGGCAGTTGGAATAAATCATGAATAAATCAAGAATCAAGAATAAATCGAGAAAATAAAAAACCGAGAGTTGAGTCTTGATCTAAAATTAGCAGTTTTCCCTAAAATCTAGGGATGAGGCGCCCTTCTTCTCTATGTGGCCAAATTAGGTAAAATAAAGTGTAAATGAATGTATTAAACAAGATCTAGGAATCTAAGATAGGTACTAATGCAAGTTAGGGTTATGCTCCAACACGAGACTCATGTCGTATAATGACATGATAAGTTGGGCCTTGGAAAACATCGACGTCTAGACCAGGAGCATCATCAACCATAAGAAGGTTTTTGTTGGTTAATTTCGACTGGAAAACCTCCAAGTAATGTATAATCTATCTCCCAATCCTAAATATACTTACAATGTTTCATTTATTTTGGAGTTCGAGAAATGGAATGCATCCAATACGAAAGGAGTTTTCCGCATATAATACGGTCCAGGTGGGGTCACCTAGAGAAGTTTAGGGCCGACGCTCATGGTATGTATGCCACAACATTGTTGGACTCTCACATGATTTACATATCCATGATGCTCTTTCAATTGTTCAGGAAGAAGAGTCCCAATCATTTCGCAGTGGAATGGGTATCTATCATGCACGAGGTGGTCGAGGGAGGCACTTTTAATTGGGCCAAAATGTTGTCATGTAACTTGGCCAAAGGAATTACTGAATACAAAATAAAGAAATCAAAGGGGCAGACAACCCCTTTCTATATGTTTTCATATGTCATGGATGCCATTTGTTTCATGACAAATTTCCCATTGATGAATTGGAGCTGGACCCTCACCAATGCAAAGCCCATTCACTTCTACCATTCCAAGTTGTGGGAGGAAAAATCCAAGGATTTATTTTATGAAATCTATCACAATGTAATGGTTCATGTTCATATAGCCCTGTATGGTCACCCACCTCCTCAAATTTCAGACATGATTATGGGAAATCTGGGTAAGCTAGAAGATTGGTTTATTGAAGAGAACTTCTCTTATATCAGGGTTTTTGGAGGCTCAGTTCCTCCCCATGCTCGCCCACGATTTTTACCAAAACTGATGGTATGAAGAGAAGTAGCCTACTAGACACTAATGGGAGGCATCAACAAGGAGATGAAGGCAGCACAGAAAAAGGTATGGTCTACTTTCCCTATCCAGGTCAACATGTTTTCACTATTGGACTTTGGTCACTCCAAAGTGGAGGCTGCGGCTTTGGAAGATGTCAAATTGGTTGAAATTGAGTTCAAAAGACATGATCCACATAAGATTGTCGAAAGCCACCTATCCCAGTTCAACATGAGGTGGTATGTGCATGAAAACTCCCAGTATGATGAGATATTCAGGGGAGTTAGATCCTACGAAGAGGTGCAGGGTAGATTTCAAACCCTGCCTCCAGACCAATAAGCAAGTTTTATCAGTTTTCAAAGACACAGATAGAATAGCCTAGATAAGATACTACAAGGAGAACAAATAACCACTCCCCCTTCCTAGGAAGTCAGGTCAACATGTTCATAGCAACCCACTCTGGTAAAAGAAAAGTTTAGTAAACCCCAAAGAGATTGTAGGTGTGGACTTAGGAATTAGAATCATCATTGTCAAACCAGTTGAACCCCCAGGATTTAGAAAAAATCAAATCTTACATGAAGAGGGGACCTGATATACCACCTTTGACACCATCCACCATCACTGGTACCTCGAATACGATAAAGAAACAACTATCAATGGATATTGGTAGTCCCATTACATCATTGATGCCTCTACAATCCAGCCTCAGAAATCCTAATTCCAAAATTATTTTGGTAAGAGACCTTACTCCCATATCACCCGAAGAGATGCCACCTTCAATTTTGTTCTTTAATAAGAAAAGGAAGGCCATCATGAAAAGAGAATCACACCAGAAGGATGGAGTGATAACAAAAAGGCAGAGAATGGTGTATGACGGGAATGATTGATATGATACAAAATCTGCAAGGGAGGTCACAGGTTCGTTATGCACTTTTTCCACAACCAATCAATGCTCTGTGGAAAATTTGGCCGAACAACTGTGGCAAAAGTGTTTACTGGTAGAGCACTTGAAAACTCAAATACATGCCATGGAACAAAATATCATGAACAAGATGAGCCAAGACTTTGAACAAATAATGGCTTACAATCGACTGGAAATCCAACATCTTCAGGCCAAACTTGAAGAACTCCATTAGAGTTCACAAACCGACAGCAGATTCGTCACTCAACATGATGAAATAATAGGACAATTGTGAGCTAGGTTGAGCCTGACCGAAGGTACGTCAATAGAGATCACGACCTTCCAAACTCAAGCATTGGAAGTAAACAAAAATCTGGAAGTTGCACAGCAAGACCTTTTTCTGAAGATAGATTCCATCCAAAAGTGATACCAAGTAGTAGATATTTCTATGAAGGATATCTATATCAAGTAAAGGGAGGCTCGCTCAGCCAGGCTAATTTTCAATAAGCCATCATATCAATACATAAAGAGAACGTTCCTGATTTTCCTATGCTTTCTACTTCTGAACAATTAAGAGTTGAGATGGCTCTAAAGGCTTGGGAGACCAATCTGACAGAGAACAAAAGATTCTCCAGAGAGGTAAAATAAGCTTGTCTACAAGTGTTGTCATCACTAGACAAAGGGATAATAAATTTTGAATGAAATACTATCTCCGAAGCCCTGGGTCAAATTTATATAGAAAGGAGCTAACAGAACTCCCGAAAAAGCAAAGAAGAATCTCTGATAGCAATTCAGGAAATGAGACAGATTGATCTTTTTAAGATAAATAAATGGTTAGTAAATCCAAACTCACAGTTACAGGCCACAACTCAGGAAGTGAAGGGAATTCAAGAAAAGATACCTCAGGTAGAAAGGAAGTTATTCACTTTCGAGGTAAATGAAACAACTAATCCATCAAGGTTTGTGGTGGAATTATTAGATAAATGAAACCAATGTATAGAGCATCGAAAAGCAAGCACAATAGGGAGTAGGTAAGAAAAAATGCACAATACCCTTTCTACCTTCTAGTTTCCAACATTCATTCATCTGGTCCACCTTCATCCTAGTCTCCACTTATCCCCACTTCATCATTATACACTTTCCCCATTATCATTCTTTCCACAGACGTTTACCTTTCCTGCATTCGTTATCGATTCCTTGATGTTCCATGCAGATCTACTCATTCGATTATCTTTCCTCCTTGATCCCAACTGTGTTTCATTTCATTACTAAACATATATGGAGGGATAGAAGACAACAAAAAAACAATAGACATGCGATAGTTGTGTACAGCCTAAAGGACTAAAGAACAAAGGCGTTTTTCTGAGAAGATGAAGAGAGATAGGAGAACGCCAACGAAGCTCGTCAGATTTTACATATTGTTGTCTTATTCAAATATATGTTATTTTTATTGTAATAAGTCCAACCGTTTGAGTTGTGATTTTTTTTTGTATAAATACATAGATTCAAGATCTATTCATGGCTACTTCTTGCTAGATGTAATAGAGAAAAATATCCTATTGAGTATTAATACAAGTGCAGACAGAGATTTCGATTTTTTTTCATTTTGAGTTATGTGTTTCTTTTGTATTTTCATATCTCTGAATTTCCTTATGTAATTCCTTGATAAGCGATTGATTGAAATTTAGTATCACAACTACTGTAATCACATTATATCATCAATTCATTAAGTAAGCAAATTTTCCTCTGTATTTACTATAAGTAATACAAGACCTGCAAGTTATTTTAATTATTGCATCTCGTATCCTATTCAAGGGTGCATTCTTTACTTTCTTCTACTGCAAACAAGGTGAGATTCATTTGTCATTGATGCCTAGATTTTTTTAACAGTTTTGTAAGTTTCTCCCACACCATTTGATACTATAATTGTGACTCATACAATGAAATACAGCCTTTGTATTGTCATATTATTAATTTCATTTAAGGATCATTTCTTATATAACTAAATGCAAAAAATATAACTCTTTTAAAACATTATCTTTAAACTTTCATGATGTTTGACATTACTCTTTGAGCCTTAAGTTTAATCTCAGGAACAACATATTTTTGCCATCGTTGTCGAGGACGAAGAAATGAAGTATTTTCCCTGGGAAAACAACAAGGTAAGTTTCTATCTTTGATGGTGAACAAATATTGAATACATAAGTAAGGCCTATTTTTATTTTTCACCCGGCAACTCCACCGTAGAAAAAACTGGCATTTGGTCGAAATAATACTAGAAAGAATCCAGACGATAAGCAGACCACACCAGTATCAAATACCGAAATTTGTTTGAAACCAAAGGGATACCTCAAATTGAAGAAATAACCCCTGAAGAGAGTTTTAAACATGTACCCTCTGTAGAGGCATCAACTAGTAAACCTAAGGCTAGGCTTGAGAATCCGAAGGTAATTGTTCCCAAGATAAAAATTGAGATCGACTTGAATGGTACTCCTACCAGTCAAAACAAAATATCCCTCTCGTTACCTACTTTCATTGACACTCTAACGTTTCCACCCTTGCCCGAAGTAAAGGTTTCAATTTCCCAAAGCTATGAATAATATATTTTATACCCCGACTCCTCCCCTATCGTTTCTCCTATATATACATCTTGTAAGTCTGAGGAAACCAGCCCACATTTCCCTTTTCCTCCTCTTCTAGGTTTTCCATCTCCTAACAACCTTTTTCTGGAACTTCTTTCGCCACATCCTAAAGTAGGCGAAAGTTCACCACTTCAGTCCATCGTGTTTTTCGAAAATCCCCTTTTTATCTCTCGAAGTTCGTCTCCTAGACTTCCAATGGCTGGCGTTGGTGGCGTCGGAGGTGGAGGAGTAGGTGGACAAGGTCAAGGAAAAGATCCACCTCCTATAATATTTTCCAAAGTAGCTTCCAGATACGCTCCCTTGGTCCTCCCTGTCGTCCTTCATGATTTGCCCGAAAATTATATGAAAAACCTAACAAAATTCATGGGAGAAGGATATAAAACCGTGACTGAACACATATCCTTTTTTTATCAGTTTGTTGATATCCTTGGCATCAAACATGAAGATGTTTACTCAAGTATTTTAGTACAAATATTTGAAGGAAAAGTGATAGCCTGTTTCTGAGGACTCCCGGTAGGTTCCATACGGTCATATGATGATCTAGAAAATGCCTTCCTAAGATGGTGGAGAGAGAATAAGGACCATCTCTATTATTTGACTGAATTTGGGGCTTTAAGAAAAAAAATTTTGAATTGGTTCTTGAATTTACTCAGAGGTTCAAAAAATTGCACAACAAAATCCCAGCTGAAGTCAAACCCTCTCAACCTGTGGCAAAGGTAACTTTTGTAGGGGATTTTGAACCCGACTTTGCCCTCCTCATAAGAGAAATAATATCTTCCACTCTAGAAGGAATGAAAGATGATTCCATAGAAATTGAATCCAATATGATGGAATCTGGGAAATTAAAAACTAAGATTGAGATGGGAATCAAAGAAACTAGGCATTTCAAAGAACAAGCAGGACCCTCTGGATCTGGGAAGTTCATAGAGGAAAATATGGATGAAATGGCCAAGATAATCAAAGATTTATCAAACAAGATATCTAAAATGGAGTTAGATCAAGCCAAACCTAATCCATACATTAGAAATCATTTCAAGAGAAACCCTAACCCTCAGATACAACATAGACAAAAAAAAAATGAAGATCAAAAGATCCAAGCTCCATTTAAAACTCAAAACTTTATGCAGAGAGACAAAACAAAAAATTATGAGGAGCTAGAAGAAGATTTGAATAATCTTAGTGATGATGACCTAGAGCCACACTTAACTAGGAAGGATTATGAGAAGTCTTTATACCTAGAATCCAATAATGAGGGAAGCATCAATAATTTGGGAGAATCTGCCTATCAAGGACTCGCCGACTCAATAATGGCCGAACTCCAATAGAAGTACGATTTAAGGCCCAGAGAAAAAAATCCTACGAATGTTCCACCGAAAAATATTGTATCATGAAATAAAATGAATGAGGCAGCTATTACTAAACTGCCAACTGAAACACAAGTTTTCCGAAAAAAACCAGTTGAAACAAGAACAACGCAAAGTAAAAACTGGAAAATACAAAAGCAGAAATTCCAACCAGAGAAATTGAAAAAAAAAGTGGGGGTTTCATTTTAGAAAACAAACTTAATAAAATTAAAATCCCCATGCCTCTAGTTGAACTTGCAAAAAAACTGATCTATAAAATTCAAATTGATAAAGTGATAATTTTTTCTGATGTTGAACGTCATGCAGATGTTATTAATCTACAGGATGAAAGACCTACGATCATGTTCGGTCCACACATCGAAAACACCAAGGATTTTGTTTCTTTGTTTTATATTACAATAACCGTGCATGACCACTTAATCCACAATTGTATGTTGGATTTGAGGGCCTCACATAATTTAATGCCTAAAATTGTCATGGAAAAGTTAGGCCTCGAAATTACTAGACCTTACCAAGACCTGTATTCATTTGATTCCAGAAAAGTTAAGTGTCTAGGCATGATCAAAGATTTGGTAGTAAATCTTAAACAAATACCCGTGAAAAGTATTCTTATGGATGTGTTCATTGTTGAAGTCCCTTCCAAGTATGACATGCTTTATCCCAGTCTTGGGGTGCCAAATTAGGAGGATCAGTTCAGTTGGATATGACTTATGCTACGATCCCAATTTTTGGTGGGCAATTCACATGATTGTACATAGAAACTAGACTGGCATATACAGTAAGTGGCCCTCAAAATCCAAATAATTACCCAGTCTATGTTGCTAATCATGACTTAGGAAATTGTATATTATCGATAGATGGCGATTTTGAATAATGTACTAAAGAAGAAAATAAAAAAAAGTAGAAAAAACAAAGAAAAATGTAAATAGTAGAGAAAGAATGTGGAAACTTTTTTTTTGATGGCACTTCGTCCTGTGAAGGAGCAGGGGCTGGAGTGTTATTTGTAGCACTAGGATATGATTAAGTTATTCCCTTTTCATATATATTACAGTGGGAGATTGATTATATGAATAATGCATATGAATATGAAGCTCTAGCCTTAAGATTAGAAGCTGCCAAAAAGTTAAAAATTGATCATATGATAGTTTATTGTGATGTCGAGCTCATTGTGAAACAAATAAAACATTGGTATCAAGCCAAGAATCCAAGGATGAGGTCATACATAAATTGTGTCTGGGATTTGATAAATAATTTTGTCTCATCTTTTAATATTCACTCTATCCTCGGAATGGAAAACCAGCAAGCCGACTCTTTAGCCAAAGCTGTTGCGACCTTCATACCACCTACTATCCTAAAAATAAAGTATCACATCAAAATGAGACACACGCCTTTGATCCCAGACAATTTTCAGTAATGGAAAGTGTTTGAAGACAACGAACAAATTAAACAGTTCTTGGAGATGATTGATGAGTTTTCTGAAACTCGCATAGATCAGGAAAGCCATAATGATCCTACTTGGATTATGAAAGAAGGGGAAAACCCAAAAAAAATCCAAGACAAGATCGCAAACCACCGTATACTCATCCTTAAGAAAAATCAGATTCCCAGAGGCCTGATCCCCTTAGAACGATTGTTTGACTAGGATGACATACCTTTAAAGTCTACCTTACATCCCTAATGCAAAGAAGTTGAAGACTGTAATGTAGGAACTAACGAATATCCGAACATGGTCAAGATATCAAAGTACCTCCTGGCCCAAATGAAAAGTAAGTATGTCGAGTTTCTTAGACAGTACAAGGATGTTTTTGGTTGGTCTTATGATGATCTGAAAACTTATGATACATCTGTCATTGAACATAAGATTCCTTTAAAACATGACATCAAACCTTTTAGGAAGAAACTTAGGCATATAAACTTGATCCTCCTGCCAGTGATATAAAGAGAAGTCCAGAAACTTCTCGATGAAAAAATTGTCGTTGCACTCAAGTATTCTGAGTGGGTAGCGAATTTAGTCCCCGTCAGAAAGAAAAATGGAGAAATAAGGCTCTGTGTAGATTTTAGAAACCTAAATTGGTCATCCCTCAAAGAAAACTACCCACTCTCGAAAATGGAACATGTTCTAGAAAAGGTAGTTGGGGCTAGTAGGATGTCCATGATTGATGGTTTTCCAGATACAATCAAATCGTTGTCCATGAAGACAACAAAGAAAATACTGTGTTTACCACTCCATGGGGAAATTTTATGTATGATAAAATCCCATTTGGGTTGATGAATGTAGGGGCTACTTTCTAGAGAGAAATCGACATCGCATTCATCAGTGATAAAGACAAATTCGTTGTTATTTATCTCAATGATTTGACGGTTTTTTATAACTAAGATGCAGAACATATACTACACCTTAGGTAGACCTTCGAAAAATGCATAAAGTTCAGTTTGTCTCTTAATACTAAGAAATCACATTTCTCTATGCAAGAAGGTAATCTCTTGGGTCATATAATGTCAAAAGAAGGAATCAAGGTTGACCCAAAATGAGTTGAGTCTATAGACACAATTAATATTCCTAGGAACAGAAAATAAATTCAATCTTTTTTGGGAAAGATCAACTTTTTGAGAAGATTCATTCCCAATTTTGCTGAATTAATTAAATTGATTACAGATGTGTTGAAGAAGGATAGTGAAGTGAAATGGACCGCCAAAGATAAAGAATCATTTGAGTGAGTCAAGAAAGCTATAGGTGAAGCACCAGTGTTATCCAGTCCAGACTATTCTAAGGAATTCTTGATCTTATCTTTCGCTTCTGAACATACTATCACAACAGTGCTCCTGCAAAAGAATGGAGAAGGTTTCGAGCTACCGATATCATTTTTCAACAAAAGTATTAGGGATGCATAATCAAAATATGATATACTTGAAAAACAAGATTACGCAATGGTGAAAGCTCTCAAATATTTCAAGACATATGTGTCACATTCCAAAATAATCACTCATGTGCCAATGAATCTTGTCAAAGAAATCTTAGTTCAACCAGACAGTGATGGAAAGAGAGGTCGATGGCTAGCTAAAATTCAAGAATTTAATCTAGAAGTGAAACCGACCAAGCTAGTCAAAGGTCAGGGCTTGGAGAAATTATTAGTTGAATCAAATTTTAGGGAGCTTGGGATAAATCACCTAGAATCACATGAATATATCCCAGATATAGAGGAACTTGATGATCAAACCCTATGATTCAGATTGAAGATAATTTTTCTTCCTCTTCTCGGTATTGCGATATTGTTTCATACCTCCTTACCCTTCAGTGCCCGAATGACATGACTCCATCCAAGCAGAGAAATTTGAAGTTGCATGCAATTAAATATTGTATTATTGATGTCCAACCATACTAGAAGGATCCTCTAGGTTTCTTGTTATCGTGCTTAACAGAACCTGAAACAGAAGACGTCATAAATGAATTTCATGAAGGAGTGTGTGGAGGAAACCACGCTTGGAGGGCAATGGCCTACACGATTTTAAGAGTTGGATATTATTGGCCAAAGTTATTTACTAATTTGAATGCCAAGTTCAGAATCTACAAATCTTGCAACTGTTCTCTGGTAAGAAAAAGCTACCTGCACTACCTTTAATCCCAGTCAAAGCATAAGCTCTCTTTCAACAATGGGGTTTGGATTTCATCAGAGAGATCCACCCGCAGTCAAGTGCTCAACATAGATGGATTTTAACCGCTATCGATTACTTCACAAAATGGGTAGAATCTATTCCAACTCAGAATCCTACATATTCGGTAGTAATAAAATTCTTGGAAGAGAACATCCTATCGAGATTTGGTTGTCCTGGAAAAATAGTCACTAACAACACCCAAGATTTCAAATCTATGGAAATGGTCAATGTCTACCAAAAATACAACATTGTGTTAGGACATTCTACAGCCTACTATCCCCAGGGGAATGGGTTGGCCGAATATTCTAACAAGAGCCTGATGAATATAATCAAAAAATTATTTACAAAAAATAAGAAGGCTTGGCACATTCACCTAAAATATGCCTTATGGGCTAATCAAATCGGCACCAAGAAATCAATAGTTATGTACCCTTTTCAAATGGTTTATGGTATTGTCGTTGTCCTTCCTATCAATATCGGTCTTCCTGTGATGAAGCTCTGGAAGGATGCAAATGAAGAGCCAAACGATGTTACAAGAAGGACAAATCAAATAATCAAAGTCTAGCCAAATAGGGTTGAATTCGATGACAAACTTCAAAAGTATCAAGATAATATGAAGGCCCTTTTTGATAAAAGATCTAAATAAGGGGAGTTTCTCCCTGGTGATCTAGTTTTGAAGTGGGATGCTAGGAAAGAGGATGTGGGAAAACATGGCAAGTTTGACCATATCTGGTTCAGACCATTCAAAATTGCAGCTGTCAAGGGGAAAAATTCCTTCTTGCTGGAAAACCTTGACAGAAACATTTTTGACGCCCCTATCAATGGGCATTACCTTAAACATTTTATGCAATAAGCATATTCTAGATTCCCATTGCATATACCGGTTTTAGTTTCCATGTTTCAGTTTGCAATTTTATTCTTCTTTTGTAAATTATCCAAGTTTTACTTTTACTGTAAATAAACTAGGTTTACTTGATATCATCAAAACAAAAATATAAAACATGTACCACATATCATTTCTATTTCTACGGAATTTTTTGACATTTCCCATTTTTGTTCCCGTGCAGAATACTTACTGTCAGTTGAGAGATAAGGATGTATCGGAATCCAACACTCATTTTTCAAAACCTTTTCTTTCTCTCAAAATAGATGATAAATTAATGATTTACTTTATTGAAAATACAAAGGAAATCTGAGGTATGAACTCCTACCATGTCAGTTCAAACTAAAATTCTAAGGAAATCTTATCAAATGTAAAAGAGGTTTCACTCATATAGATATTGTCACCTGATTAAATATCTGAGAAGAATGAAATTATAGCTTAATTATGAAGCCTTCTCTAAATAAAATAAAAGAAGAAATAAAATAAGATCAAAAAGAGCTTAAAAGGGAAGCTCAAAAATCAAGAAACAAACTTGTATGGGAATGAGATTCTTTCGTGGCAGACCTTCTGAGTCTTAGTTCTGTTTTATTTTTCCTATCCCCAAGCTTTTATTCACTTTTGAATTTCTCTATCCTTTCCTTAGTCTTCATAGAAAGAATTAAATTCACCTTAACTCTGAAAACTTAAAAACATATCTTCAAAATGAGATTAGGTGAAAATCTTTATGATTCCTTTGATTTTAACTGAAATAAAGTATGTCTAGGATAATCCTGACAACTTTATATCTTCTATTGGATTTTAAGCTGACTAATTCACTCAAGGTTGACCTATGAAATTCAATATCCCTATTAAATCTTCCCTATAGGAAAAAGTGTATTCAGGATCGAGAGACAATTAGTCTTAGAGTATACTTAAAACATTATGACAGACCTTGCTTTTAAAATTTTAAGAAGATACCAACCCTTGTATGATACATACAGATTGATTTCCCCCTCTTCAAAATATTAAAATATAAGGAATATGGTGAAAGGAAATTTATAATTTGATTGCCCCAATCTAGTCCAAGACAAATGGTGAAAGGAAATTTGAAATTCAATTGCCCCCATTTTTTCCAAAAGAGATGTTGAAAGGAAATTCATGTAATGATTTCCCTCATATCAGAAAAATGCAAATATGCTAATTGAAGTGGTGAAAGAAAATTCAATGGGAGAAGTAGATAACTTCACCGGGGTACTGAACATGCTCGCTGGAAATGAATCAATATCCATGATATCTATATGGTTTTCATACATATGTACAAAACTTACTCTGACATCTAATTCTCTTTCTGGTAATATTTACATTCTCAGTCGATGAGGGATTCCCTAAATAAATTATTACATCTACTTAACCTTGACGCGAAGGAATTTGGTAGAAGTCTAATATTTCAGGTAAAGTTGTTTTGATTATCTTAAGAAAATCCAAAATCAGTTTTACAAAAGGGAAATTTTAAATAGCCTAACTTGAGATAAATGACTTGGTGTGTTTGACGGTTTTCTGAGATTCGGTTGAAGTTCAATTTTTCTCTGTATGATTAATCCCTAAAAGTGTTTCCCAGAGCTACAGTAATGACTCCATTTTCCCAATGAAGGAACCCAGTCTATTATTATTCCGCGCCTCATAGAGAGATGTGATCCCYAGATGGATCCTATGTTGGAACACATACAATTCTAAAATATATTTTTCCCAAAGGAAACGGTAATTTAGAAAGTGACTTTCGATTTTTAATTCCATTCCATTATTGGTTAATTAGAAATAAGGTGCACATAATATCCACTGTTGATGGGTTTTTTCCTTTGAGATAGAATGACCCTAATACCTTCTAAGTTTTCAATCTTCGCTGGAAATGAAGCAATATCCATGATATCTATATGGTTGTCATACATATGTACAAAACTTACTCTGACATCTAATTCTCTTTCTGGTAATATTTACATTCTCAGTCGATGAGGGATTCCCTAAATAAATTATTACATCTACTTAACCTTGACGCGAAGGAATTTGGTAGAAGTCTAATATTTCAGGTAAAGTTGTTTTGATTATCTTAAGAAAATCCAAACTCAGTTTTACAAAAGGGAAATTTTAAATAGCCTAACTTGAGATAAATGACTAGGTGTGTTTGACGGTTTTCTGAGATTCGGTTGAAGTTCAATTTTTCTATGTATGATTAATCCCTAAAAGTGTTTCCCAAAGCTGCAGTAATGACTCCATTTTCCCAATGAAGGAACCCAGTCTATTATTATTCCGCGCCTCATAGAGAGATGTGATCCCCAGATGGATCCTATGTTGGAACACATACAATTCTAAAATATATTTTTCCCAAAGGAAACGGTAATTTAGAAAGTGACTTTCGATTTTTAATTCCATTCCATTATTGGTTAATTAGAAATAAGGTGCACATAATATCCACTGTTGATGGGTTTTTTCCTTTGAGATAGAATGACCCTAATACCTTCTAAGTTTTCAATCCGACTGAATTTTAAAGAGGAAAATCACTAAAAGTCGCTTCGGAGCTTTGCACTTCGGGCAATTCTATAAGTCTTAATGATAAAATCTCTGAACTCCAAAGCCTGAAAATATCTATTCTCTACTTTTCCTAAACCGTTTTAAAGACATCAGTCATAATACACGTGTACCTTTGAGTCTTCCCTAAGTTAACATGTGGCACCTCCCCTCCTAGACACATCATCCATAATGATGTCATCCATAACATGTCACTGCAGGAGATGATCCTTCGGGAGTTTAACAAAGAGTGAAGGCACGAATCACTAAAATATCAAAATGCTAAAGTATTAAATGTTAATTAATCAAGTTAACCATGATCAAGAGATAATTAATGACTTCGCACTTCAAAGTTCATATTCTTACCCTTTATCATATTCTAAAATATTCTAAGTCGGATTTTCCAAAATGCTTAACGTTAAATATGATTAATTAAGACTTTTACTAGATAGTTAATCACTTCGTAGTTTTAGGTTTCAGGAATTTCCTCTTGAGCTACATTTAGAGTTCCTGAAGTCTGAACTCCCAAGACACTTGAAATTCAAACACCTTTTTAAACACGATTAATTGAGGTTTTAAAAGAGATTATCCAAGGATTAACCTTCGCAGATTCGGGATTCGAGAAATTCTCACTCTGTCTCATCTAAAACTCCCGAATGTGAACCGTTGAATATTAATGGCATTTGTGACTAGTTAAGGATAATGATTTTAATGTAGATTGTGGATTTCTAGGTAGACTTTTCCATTAAAGTTAATAAATTTTCCATCAGTGAAGCTATACTAGAATCAATCGATCTGATTTGAATAAAAAAACTTCGATTTTGAATTCATTTTCACCTTCCACAAATTAGCAAGTTTTATCTGATTAAGAAGCTCACGCAATTCCTCTGCAACAGGTAACCTCATTCAGTTCTCATGATATTATGGCACCACATAAAATGATGAAGAATACTAATACAATGGGCGAGGTTTCGAACCCAAATGCATATATTTTGTCAGACACAAGGCCTTGAGCCACATACACCGTTAAAAATTGGACACAGGTTTTCGAAATTTTGGAACAGGAAATCATAAACTGTCCAGAGGATTCCATTGATGAATTAGATGACTCTTTTACGGCCAAGCTCAGACATGTAACCCATTCAGAGCTACAAAATATAGTTTCACGACTGAGACTCATGCCGTATAACGGCATGATAAGATGGGCCTTGGAAAACATTGACGTCCAGACCAGGAGCATCATCAACAATCAGAAGGTTGTGGTTGGTTCCTTCTGAATAGAACACCTCCAATTAATGTATAATCTATCTCCCAATCTTAAATATACTTATAATGCTTCATTTATTTTGGATTTCGAGCAAATGGAATGCATCCAATACGACATAAGTTGTCTCGATATAATCCATTCCTGGTGGGGGCACCCAGAGAAGTTCAGGGATGACGCTCATGGTATGTATGCCAAAATGTTATTGGACGCTCAAATGATTTATGTATCCATGATGCTCTGTCGATTTTTCAGGAAGAAGAGTCCTACTCATTTCTTGGTGGAATGGGTATCTATCATGCACAAGGTGGCTGAGGGATACACTTTTAATTGGGCCAAAATGTTGTCAGATAACTTGGCCAAAGGAATTACTGAATACAAAATAGTGAAATCAAAGGTGTAGCCCACCCCTTTCTATATGTTTGCGTATGTCACGGACTCCATTTGTTTCATGACACCTTTCCCATTGATGAATTGGAGCTGGACCCCAACCAATGAAGAGCCCATTCACTTCTACCATTCCAAGTTGTGGGACGAAAAACCAAGGAATTATTTTACGAAATCTATCACAATGTAGTGGTTCTTTTTCATATATCCATGTATGGTCACCCACCTCCTCGAATTGAAGACATGATTATGGGAAATCTGGGTAAGATAGCAGATTTGTTTATTGAAGATAACTTCTCTTATATCAGGGTTTTTGGATTCTCAATTCCTCCCCATCCTCTCCCATGATTTTTACCAGACTGGTTGGTATGCAGAGAATTATGCTACCAGACAGTAACAAGAGGCATCAACAAGAAGTTGAATGCATCACAGAAAAAGGTATGACCGACTTTCCCTATCTAGGTGGGCATGTTTTCACTATTGGATTTTGGTCACTCCAAAGTGGAGGTTGTGTCTTTAGAAGATTTCAAATTGGTTGGCATTGAGTTCAAAAGACATGATCCACATAAGATTGTGGAAAACCACCTAGACCAATTCAACATGAGGCGGTATGTGCATGAAAACTCCCCGTATGATGATATATTCAGGGGAGATAGATCCTACGAAGAGGTGCAGAACAGATTTCAAACCCTGCCTCCAAACCAACAAGCAGGTTTTATCAGTTTTCAAAGACACATACGGAATAGCCTACCTAAAATAATATAAGGAGAACAAATAACCACTCCCCCTTCCCAAGAAGTCAGGTCAACAGGTTCAGAAGCGATCCACTCTGGTAAATGAAAATATGAGGAAACCCAAAGATATCAGAGGTTTGAAATCAACAATTAGAAGCATCATTGCTAGATCAGTTGAACCCCCAACCTTTAGAACAAATCAAATCTTACATGAATTGGGGACCTGATATACCCCCTTCGATGCCACCACCCTCGCTGGTACCTCAAACACAATAGAGAAACAACAATCAATGGAGATTGGTACTCCCATTGCATCATTGACGCCTCTACAATCCAGCCTCAGAAATCCTAATTCCGAAATTATTTTGGTAAGCGACCTTACTCCCATCTCACCCGAAGAGATGCCACCTTCATATTTCTTCATTAATAAGAAAAGGAAGGCCATCATGGAAAGAGAATCACACCAAAAGGATGGAGTGATAACAAAAAGGCAGAAAATGGTGTATGACAGGAATGATCGAGATGATACGAAATTCGCAAGGGAAGTCACAGGTTCGTTAGGCACTTTTTCCACAACCAATCAATGGTCTGTGGACAATTTGGTTGAACAACTCAATTACAAACTCAATTACATGCCATGGAACAAACTATCAGGAATACGATGAGCCAAGACTTTTAACAAATCAGGGCTTACAATTGGCTGCAAATCCAACGGCTTCAGGACAACCTTGAAGAACTCCATCAGAGTTCACAAACTGATCGTGGATTGGTCACTTAGTGTGATGAAATAATAGAAAAATTCTGATCTAGGTTGAGCCTAACCAAAGGTACCTCAATAGATATCATGACCTTCCAAACTCAAGCATTGGAAGTAAATGAGAAGCTGGAAGTTGCACAACAGGACCTTTTTCTGAAGATAGATGCCATTCAAAAGTGTTACCAGGCAGTAGATATTTCTCTAAAGTATATCTATATCAAGTAAAGGGAGGCTCACTTAGCCCGGGATAAGTTTCAATAAGCCACCATATTAATACNTAAGAGGTGAGATGGCTCTAAAGGCTTGGGAGACCAATCTGACAAAGAGAAAAATATTCTCCGAAGAGGTAAAAGAAGCGTTTTCATCACTAGACAAAGGGCTAATCAATTTTGAAGGAAATACTATCTCTGAATCCCTGGGTCAAACTGATATAGAAAGGAACCAACAAAACTCCTGAAAAAGCAAAGAAGAAGCTTTGACAAAAATTCGGGAAATGAGCCAGATTGATCTTTTTAAGATAAATAAATGGTTAGTAAATGCAAGCTCACAGTTACAGGCCACAACGTAGGATGTGAAGAGAATTCAAGAAAATCTACCTCAGGTAGAAAGGAAGTTATTCACTTTCGAGGTAAATGAAACAACTCAACCATCAAGGTTTGTGGTGGAATTATTAGATAAATGCAACTAATGTATAGAGCATGGAAAAGAAAGCACAATAGGGAGTAGGCAAGAAAACATGCACAATACCCTTTCTACCTTCCACTTTCCAACAGTCATTCATCTCATCCACCTTCATCCTAGTCTCCACTTATACCCACTTCATCATTATACACTTGCCCCATTATCATTATTTCCATAGATGTTTACCTTTCCTACATGCTTTATCCATTCCTTGACGAGCCATGCAGATCTACTCATTTGATTATCTTTCCGCCATGATACCAACTGTGTTTCATTTCATTACTAAACATATCTACAGGGATAGAAGACAATAAACAAAAAACGGTCAGGTGACAGTTGTGTTCAACCTAAAGGACTAAAGAAGAGAGTCGTTTTGCCCAGCAGATGAAGAGATAGAGGAGAACACCGACGGATCTCATCATATTTTACATATTGTTGTCTTATTCAAATATATGCTATTTTTATTGTAATAAGTCCAACCATTTGATTTGTGACAGTTTTTGTATAAATACATAGATTCAATATCTATTCATGGATGCTTCTTGTCGTATTTAATAGAGAAATATCTTCTTTTGAGTATTAATACAAGTGCAAACAGAGATTCCAATTTTTGTTCAGTTTGAGTTATGTGTTTCTTCTGTATTTTCATATCTCCGAATTTCCTTATGTAATTCCTTGATAAGTGATTGATTGCAATTTAGTATCACAACTAATGTAATCACATTATATCCTCAATTCATTAAGTGAGTAGCTTTTCCTCTATATTTATTGTAAGTAATACAAAACCTGCAAGCTATTTGAATTACTGCATCTCATATCCTGTTCAAAGGTGCATTCTTTACTTTCTTCTATTGCAAACAAGGTGAGATTCATATTCCATTGATTCCTAGATTTGTTTAATATTTTTGTAAGTTTCTCCCACACCATTTGATATTATAATTGTGACTCAGACAATGAAATACAACCTCTGTACTGTCCTATTATTAATTTCATTTAAGGATCATTTCTTTTATAACTAAAGGTAGAAAAAGCACTCTTTTAAAAAATTATCTTTAAACTTTCCTGATGCATGACATTACTGTTTGAGCCTTAAGTTTAACCTCGGGAACAACAGACTAAAGGCATGTCAACCAAAAGAGGTGCAGATGGTGTCGATGTTATCCAATCTGGTCTTAGTAACTCCTTGTTTGTCGATACGTCTCTTTTTCTTATTGTGGGTCAAATTTTGGCATAGGTCCTACTCATTTCCTCATCCATTTCTCCATCTGTGTCCCTTTATCATTCCTTGTCCTATCTCCTCTGTGCATGACAACAACTATTCTCGGTCCGTCATTGTGCTTCTCTACCAATATCTTTTGTATGTTCTGATTCAAATTATATTTATGATTCCATCTTGCCTTCCACTTTTCAAGTAGTTGCAAATAATCTTATGTCGCATGATCCAATAATCTACAATACATGTAGGTTGCACAAGGATTAGGGAATTCATGAGCTAAGTGTCCCAATCGATTACAATTGTAGAAGATGATTGGTTCTATCCCTCCTCTTCCAAAACCCTCTCTGCCTCGACCTCTGCCAAATCCTCCTTGGAATCTTGGAATAAATCCTCTTTGATTGTTATATTGTGGAACACCTCCTTCTTTCATGGTATTTTCCTCTTGAACTTCATACATATTTGAAGTGCGCTCTCTCATCAGGTCGATTGCATGATAATCCTTCTCCTCGTTCCCTATTTCCTTGAGAAAGTTAGAAAATAAATTTCAGGATGTACTCTGGTATTTCTACTCTAACATCCCCGGCGACCCACGTTGGGCCATGCTACTCTAGAAAACACTTCTATTCTCTGCTCAACATACTGTAACATACCCAGCATCCAACTGAGCTATGCCACATAAATTTTTTGAACTGCATGCAATTAAAACATGTACACACAAAACTCTTGCAGAACTTTATATATAAAATGTAAACAAATAAATAAATTATGTAAATGCATGGGTTCATATTGAAATAACAATAAACATATGCATGCAACATATACAAGAAATACCATAAATATAAAGACAGTTATAAACCACACATAGGATAAACCCATAAAAATAAAAATGTAAATAATAATGCAACATGTAATTTATCACACAATTGAAACTTATCTTGGAAAGAATATCACCAATTGTGTACATACCTTCCATGAACCTCCCAGCCTTAGACCACACTGCTCATCACTCTCAGTAGTGGGTCGCCCTTGAGCTGGGACTAAACTCCACCCGGGTAAATGGATTCCTAACCAGGATGATGTATGACAGACAATAGGAAAGATTCCATCACAGGTGCCAAATCAAACTAACATCCTACAGTCCCTCATTCCCCACATTTTTGTCCCACCCCTGGAAGTGTGCCCCTTCTCTGCTCAACATTCCTTCAACTTCCCCACTTCCTTTCCAAGTTTAAACAACATGTCGGATAGGAAGTCTCAGAGCCCTATAGTTGTAGTTCATCGCCTTCAGGAAATCAATTTCCAACAATTCACACACCCAGAGAAAAATTTCTCACGAGCCTTACAACCCGCCTCTTCAATATCCCATGGGCCCGACAACCTCCTTCTTCAGTCCATCTCCCAAGCTAATCAGGAACACAAACAGGTATGAGTATCCATACAGGTTCAGGTACAATGACAGGAAGGTATGGAGGACAATTGACTGAGTGAGCGAATGATCATGGAATGATTGAATGGATGACTGAATGATGGGAAAATTAACTAAGTCCAAACTATATGCATGCATGTTATGAACTTGACACTTTTCATGTTGGGAGCTACTTTGGCCCACTTGCCCCCATCCTTAGAACTTAGGATAAAATAATTATCCATACTTTATACTTTAAGGAATATTAATATAATATTCCTTTTTATCTTAAGCTCCCTATATTATCCCCTTTTCCTTAACTTTTAGCCCCCATGTTTCCCTAACTAGTGGAGTTTAGTCCCCCATACTCTTTTATCGTGGTCGTTCTGCGTGCAACGATGTATTTTATATTAATGATAATACATATACAAAAATAAGCTCACCGTCCTTTAACATCTAGGATCTCTGGCCTAATCATCCCAAAACTGTCTCACCAACCTATTAAATACAACATATACACAAAGGCTCCCTGACCTCAATATCGCGTGCACTTAATATGGTGCACGCGGTATCCTAGAATGTGCACACTTCATCATTTTACTGCGCATTACATGCACACACTATGACATGAAAGGTGCATACAAAATGATATAAAACAACTCACCATCTTAAGTACATTTGTATTTACATTTACAATTGGGTTTTCGACCTAGGGATATTACAATCCCCTCCCCTTATTTATGCACTATCCTCGGTGCATTATGTACACATATACAACAAAAATTTCAAAAATCCTAAAAAATATGCGGGTATTATGCCCGCATTGCATCCTCATGCTCCCAATTAGCGTCCTCGAGACTGTATCAGGTCCAATGGACCTTTACAATCCCTACGGCTCAATTCCGAAGATGTTTGATTTTCCAGTCCAGAATGCATACTAGATACACTTGGAAAGCGCCTTCTTGCTCCACCTAAATCACATTCCAATCAATAACATGATTAGCATTAGGTATATATTTCTTGAGCAATGATACATGGAATACACTATTAATAGACATAGATGCAGGAAATGCAATCATATAAGACACTGGACCAATCCTCTCTAGGATTTCAAATGGACCACAATAGCAAGCTACCAACTTTGAACAATTTCCCAACTTTAGGGAACTTCTGTTGGCCTTCACTTTCAAGAACACATGGTCCCAAACTTTAAATTCCCTCTGAGTTATGCCCTTATCAACATAGCTTTTCTTCCTGTCTTGGGCATCCTTTAATTTTATTTTATTTTCAACATTTTCTCCTCCATTTCCTTGAGTAAATCTGGCCCAACCACCGCTCTATCTGTTGGATTATGCCAACTTGTCGGTGTGTTTCACTTTCTTCCATAAAGTACCTCAAATGGGCTCATCTTTAGATATGTTTGGTACCCATCGTTATAAGCAAACTCTCCTAAGTGTAGGTAGTCTTCCCATTTTGATGGTTTATCCATCACATACATCCTCATCATATCCTTAATCACTTGATTCACCCTCTTTGTTTGTACATCTGATTCTGGATGATAAGTTGTACTAAAATTCAAATTTGTTCCAAATCCATTAAATAATCCTTTCCAAAAATTTGAGGTAAATTTTGGATCTCTGTTAGATGCAATTGTCTTGGGTATACCATGTAATCGAGCAATTTCTCTCATATAAATATCAACAATGTTGGCTACCTTGTGAGTGAGCTTAACTAGAATAAAATGGGCAGATTTACTAAGCTTATCCACCACTACCATGATATAATCATGTTTCTTGTTTGTTATGGGCAGTTTGGTGATGAAATCCATGGTTACAACTTCCCACTTCCACTCAGGAATGGGTAATGGTTTTAGCAAACTAGTTGGGTGTCTATTCTCAACCTTTACCTTTTGACATTCCAAACATTTGGCAATAAAATCAACAACTTCTTTCTTCATGCCTGGCCAATAATATTGGCTCTTGACAGCTACAATAGTTTTCTGATAACCTGGGTGCCCAACATAAGGTACATTATGTATTTCTCTCAAAATCATATTTTTCAATTCATGAGAATTTGGTACATAATTTATGCCCATGTACATGAGAATTTCATCATTATCTACCTTATATTCTTCAATTTTCTGTTGCAAATTACCTTGTTGTAATTTTTCCACTAATTACTTGTATTGAAAATCTAATTTTGCAGCCTCCAAAATTATGTCTTTCAAATAATGGTTGTATCATGCAATTCATGCACTCTTCTGTTAAGTGCATTAGCCACTTTATTCTCTTTCCCCTTGATGTGCTTTATATCAAAGTCATATTCACTGAGAAATTATCACCATCTGCTTTGCCTAGTATTTAGAGTTGGTTGATCAAATAAATATTTCAGACCATTATGGTCTGTCCTCAGCTAAAACCTTTTCCCCATGAGGTAGTGTATCCATTTCCTCAAGGCATGAACTATGGATGCCAAATCCAAATCATGAGTGGCATAGTGTCTTTCATGTTCCTTCAACTTCCTTGATTCATAACATATAACAAAATCATTTTGACTGAGGACTACACCAAGTCCTTCTTTACACGCATCTGTGCATACAATGAAATCTTCATTTGGGTCTACAATCCTTAGTATTGGAGAGCTGGTTAATAATTGTTTCAAGTGTTGGAAACTCTTTTCACAATCCAATGTCCACTGAAACTTCACACCCTTGTTTTGTAAGGAAGTTATTGGTTGTTCAATCTTTGAGAATCCTTCAATAAATATCCTATAGTATCTTGCAAGGCCCATGAATGGTCTGACCTATGTCACATTCTTTGGCACTGACCATTCTCTAATGGCTTCTATCTTCTCAGGATCCACTTCTATCCCATCCTCTGAAATGACATGTCCCAAATAATGAATTTTATTCTCATAAAATGAACACTTTATCAATTTGGCATACTATTGATTCTCCCATAATACTTGCAACACCATCCTCAATGATGATCATGTTATTCTTATGACTTGGAATATACAACGATGTCATCCAAAAATACCATGACAAAATTGTCTAAATATTCTCGGAAAACACCATTCATTAAGCACATGAAAACAATTGGTGCATTTGACAACCCAAATGGAACCACTGTGAACTCATAATGACCATACATAGTCCTGAAGGCAGTCTTGCTGATATTTTCCTCTTTAATCTTTTCTTGATGATAACCCAACCTAAGATCAATCGTGGAGAATATCTTTTCATCCTTCAATTGATCAAAGAGATCATCAATCCTTGGCAGAGGATACTTGTTCTTTACAGTCACTTTATTCAACTGTTTGAAATCAATGCACAATCTTAATGTCCCATATTTCTTCTTCACAAACAATACTGGGGCACCCCAAGGTGACACACTTGGGCATATATACCCCTTCTTCAGAAGTTCTTCAAGATGCATTTGCAACTCCTTCAACTCTGGTGTACTCATTCTATAAGGAGTCTTTGACACTGGAGCTGCTCTAGGAATTAAATTTATGGAGAAATCAATGTCTCTATTTGGGGGTAGTCCTGGTACCCCCTTGAACACATCTTCAAAATCTTCCAAGACTACATTCTCTTCCCAATTTGGCACCTTATCTTTAGGTGTCTCTTCCATATGAGCTGCAAATATTTGACACCCTTTTATGTAACATTTCTTCAGCTGCAATGTTGAAATTTCTCTTATGGTTACTACCCTAGGAATTCCTTGCACTTTCCTTAGGTTCCCTTCCTCATTCAAGCAAGTAAAGTCCTTGTTATGATAGTCTAGGATAGCATGATACTGGTCCAACCAATCCATACCAATTAGACAGTCATAGGAACCTAAAGGAAAGATGTTCAAATATTCCCTGGTGTTCAGTCCATTCATTTCCATAATACATGAGTTAACCATTTCATTAAATTTTCTTTTGGCTCCGGTAGCCAGCTGCACCAACCAATATTTTCCATTCTTGCTTCTTGTAAAATGCAAACTTTCCACCATCTTAGTATCTATATAACTATGACTAGCTCCTAAATCAATTAAAATAGAAATGGTTTGGTTGTTGATCATACCTTCCACTTCAATCATATGTGACTGATACTTTTCTTTCTTTTTTTCCAGGGATGCATAGATCCTTGCTACATTTATGCCCATGTCCTCCATCATTTCAACTTGTTGTACATTGTGAACAATCCTCACTTTTTCATGTATGTGAGGACAATCTCTGAACATATGATCTCTTTTACAACCCCAACATTGAATAGGTGGTTGCCTTCGCCTTTGACCCCCTGTCTCAGTCGTTTTCGGTTCTTTGGAAGTTGGTTGTCCGTGAGGATTATTTCTGAAGAATGGTGGCTTAGTTCTCTTCTTCCTCTGATCCATTTTGAATTTTTTTTTGTCTTCCCAAGATTTTTGGAAAGTTGGACTTGTTTTTTTTTTATCATATAGGCATTTATCTCACCTTATGTTCTCCTCCAATATTTTCGGATCAACATACTATATTTTGTCACTGATAAATGATGGCAATCCACTCAAATACCTTTCTGACGTAGAACCCCTACCTTGACAGGGTCTATTGACCTCCCGGTCAATGGATCTTCTTCTTCCTGCGAGCTGGGGCATCTCTTCAGGTCCCTGTTGGAACCTCTACAAAAACACAGGTCCTCGTGAACTTCACCCACATGTACTAGAATCGGGTGCAAAGTTCTCTCCACGTGACCACTAGCCATGACCGCACGCTAACCCAAAAAGGATGCTTTACCACTTTGGGACTTCAGGTGTTCTGCTACGAGACACCGTGACTCTTCTAATCCCCCAACTCTGAACTAGATCTTAGCGATTGCTAGTTACTTTCCTTTATTTCCACTGATGTGACCTCTAGTTATGGCCTGGGGCCCAAATTCTGAGCACTACGAGACTTCATGTATTGGGAACTCGTGAAGTAGCTCTCCTCCCTTCGCTCGAGGTCTGAACTCTTGACTTCACTTACCTCAGATCAACAGTCCAAGAATCCCATGATTCAATGGTCCATATCCTCTTTTCACGAATCAGAACTTCACGATTCATGACTTTGGAAGTTGAATTCCTTCTTCCTTCTAGCTCCCGATTCTCGATTTATTCTTCACACGAAAGGAATCAACAGTTCTATATTCCCTTAGATCAACGCATTACTATCCCTCCTGAGATTTCAAGTGTAGAATGACTCTCGACCCTTATCCTCCTCACAGATTTACTGGACCCAATGATCCATGGATATCGACACTTCTCCCTTTAGGAATTTCTACCATCTGTCCGGGCTCTCAATGGATACCGGCCAAATAACTCGATGTCAACCCTTCTGAGCTTGTTTTTACGAGGTGAATTCAACCCTCGTCCTTCCTTCAAACTCATTCATGTATTTATCCTTCCCAAGCTTGATTCTTGCTACAAATTCTGGGATTATAAATAATCCCGCACACACTCCTTGCGGCCTTCACGAAAATATCTAATTATCTGACAAATCCAACTCCACGCACTCTTTGTGAAAAAATTTATTCAACCACTCACTTGGGTTGGAAAATTCTAAGACTCTCCTCAGCCTGCGCACACATTGCATGGCTCTGTGCTATACTTGCACTCCTAGTGATATAATATCAACGATATCTCTCCTGAGCTTTCTGGGCTAAACCTCAAAAACCTATCAACGCACTCCTTGCAGACTTTCATTGCACTCCTTGTGGACTTTCGCTGCACTCGCAGGAATTCTCAGGAAGAGAAACAATTGAAACTTATACTCTTCTCATGGACTCCATATATTCAACATGAAATCACATACACACACAACGCATTGAAACAAATGCATAAAATAGAATATAAGAAAGCTTCAAACATACCATCAATAGATACACAAAACAACCATAGTAAACCATGAAATTAGATCAAAGATTTCTTAGATTAATTCAATTACTTTTGTACATGGTCTCAATAACAACAACTATTTGCTCATACAACTTCTACAATATATGTTCTTCTCTGCTCTCCTATGCTCTCTTGCTCTCTTTCTCTACAACAAATTACAATGAGAATGATAATATCCTACATACAAGAGAGTCTTCTTGAGTTTTCCCTCCTACTACTCTAAGCCATCTTATCAAATTAAAGACTACCATCTACTTTACATTTATTACAATAAATGCCCACAACCAATAGATGAGAGCAAATGCTCAAGATCTGTATTACAATCCCCAAAACATTAAAAGAAAATACATACTTCCATCTATTACATTAATGGCTCTTCTTTTGAATTTAAAAAAAAAAGTCTTCAAAATGCGTGTTGGCATATCCAGTTGTCCTCCACTCGCACTTTGTTGGTGATACTCCTGCATCATACTCCTCTAGCTGAAAAACTCATGGACCCCTATCCATGAGATCCTGCATCGTCTGTCCATGTTTCTAGATATCATCTTCACTTTCCCAACTGGCATCCTCAATCGGGTGTCCTTTCCACTTTACCAAATATTCAAGATATGTCTTCCTCCGAGTTTTCTTGCCAACTCTCTAATCAATGATCTTTTCCATCTGTGGATTTTCAGCTACAGGCATCTATTTGACCCACTGAACTTCCCTCTGCTTCTCTTCTTCATCTTCTCTGTAAGGATATATATCTTCAATGTTGAATATGGGTGATATTCCCACATCATCTGGCAATTCTATCTCATAGGCATTTGCTTCAAATTTCTGAAAAATCTTACATGGCCCTATCTTTTTCATATTCAGATTATTATATGTTCCCCTTGGGAACCTTTCTTTTTTGAGATGTGCCAAAACTAAATCTCCCACTTTGAATTGGATCTCTCTCTCCTATGTTGATATTCTCTATGCTTGTATTCCTGGTTAGAACTCTACAATCGCTCTCCGATTTTAATGTGGAGCTCCTACATCTCTGCTACGAAATCTTCCGCTCCAACACTCCTGAACTCACTCTGCTCTAAGTATCTCAACTCATACACTCCTCTTGATTGCATTCTGTACATTATTTGAAATGGGATCTGTCTGGTGCTCCTATTAGGTGAGTCGTTATATGCAAATTTCGCTTGTGGAAGAATATGATCCCACTGACTGTGATGTTCAGTTACTAAAGTCCTCAATAAGTCCCCCAAACTTCAATTTACTACCTTAGTCTGTCAATAAGTCTGAGGGTGATATGTTGAGATAAAATATAAATTCATCCCCAACTTCTTCCATAGGGTTCTCCAGAAATGACGAACAAATTTGGTATCTCCGTTTGAAACAATACTCTTAGATAACCCATGAATTCGAACAATTTATTTGAAAAACATATTTGCAATGTGTGTTGCATTACTGGTTTTATGACATGGAATTAAATGTTCCATTTTGGAAAATCTATCGACTACAACAAATATGGAGTCACAACCTCTCTATGTCCTCGGTAGTCCCAACACAAAATCCATGCTTACCGTGTCCCACAGCCTCTCTAGTATTGTAAATGGTTGATACAATCTTGTATTCTATCTTTTTCCCTTTGCGTGCTAGGAGATTCTACATATGTTGACAAATTTCCGCACATCTGTCCTCATTCATGGCCAATAATACAAATTGTTCGGTTGCACAAATGTTTTATCATGGCCAAAATGTCTAGCCAATCCCCCACTATGTTTTTCCTTCAAAAGGTTTTCTCTCATAGAACTTTCGGGATACACAACTGATTTCCTTTGAATAACAGTCCATCCTGAATTAAATATTCAGTCCATTGGATTTTGTCTCTTAGAACAGGATTGTCACATGCTTCGTAAGCATCCCTAAAATTTGAGTCATCTCTGTACATTTCCTTAAGGCTATCAAAACCTAAGGTCTTCATTTGAAACTCCTGTAGAATCAAACATTTCCTACTCAATGCATCAACAACCTTGTTAGCATTTCCAGAAATGTGCTTTGTAAAAAAATTAAAGTTTTGCATAAACTCAACCCATTTTGAATGTTTCTAGTTCAGTTTCTTCTGTCTGGTTATAAACTATAAGGCCTGGTTGTCGCTATACAAAACAAACTCTTTTGGAACCAGGTAGTGCCTCCATTTCTCCAGCGCCTGTATGACTGCATAAAACTATTTATTATAAGTGGAGTAATTTATTTTGGCCTCATTCAGTTTCTCATTGAAGTATTCAACTGGTCTATTGTCTTGAATTAAGACTACTCCAATCGCAAATACACTTGCATGAAATCTCACTTGAAACGTTTTACCAAAATCTGGCAAAACCAGAACTAGTTTTTCAATTATCTTCTCTTTCAACAACTTAAAACTTTTCTCTGCTTCCTCTATCCAATGAAAATATTTATGTCTTTTCTTGATTGTGTCCATCATTGGTGCACAAATCCCACTAAAATTTCTGATGAACTTCCTGTAAAAACTGGTTAATCCATGGAAGCTTCTGACTTCAAAGATATTCGTTGGCGATGACCATTCTTTGATTGCTTTTACCTTCTCAAGATCCATCTTCAATTCATTCGAAGATATCACAAAACCTAAATAAATAAACTACATCTTCATGAAAGACAACTTCTTTAGATTCATAAGCAACTTCTGTTGCTGCAACCTCCTCATTACTGAAGTTAAATGCCTCAACTGCTCTTCCTCGGTCTTACTAAAGATCATTATATCATCAATATATACAATTAAAACTTCCCAATGAAATATTTCAATATTTCGTTCATCAATCTCATAAAAGTAATTGGCGCATTCTTCAATACAAATGGCATGACAAGCCATTCATACAGTCCTTCATTTGTCTTGAATTTTGTCTTCCATTCATCACCTTCCCTCATTCTAATTTGGTGATATCCACTCTTCAAATCAATTTTTGAAAAAAACTTTACTCCACTCAAGAAATCCATCAAGTCATCCATCCTAGTTAAAGTAAATCTATACCCGATGGTGATTTTGTTTATAGCCCTCGAGTCTATACACATTCTCCATCCTCCATCCTTCTTCGGACTTATCACTGTTGGCACAGTGCATGGACTTAAGATTTCTCTAATCAACCCTTTGTCCATCAAATCCTGGACTTGCTTCTTGACCTTGTCATTCTCCTGTGGCATCAATCTGTACACTACTTTGTTTGGAAAACTCTCTCCTGGTATAAGTTCAATGTGATGGCTTATACTTATGATGGGAGGCAACGAACAAGGAAAATTTTCCACCACTATATCAGTGAAATTATCCAACAGTTTCTAAATTTCCTCAGGTAGATCATCTATCGATGTACTAGTCAAGATGACTCTAGGTTTTCTCACCACAACAAACTGCATTTCTTGATCTTTATCGACTTCATCAAGAAGTTCCTTCCCACTCATGAGAAGTATAGTATTGCTTTCTTCTGCCTTCGCCTTCTTGTCTTCAATTGGTAGAAACATATGCATCCTACCATTCTTCTCCAAGATGTAAATGTTCTTTCCTCTATCATGAATAACATTTTTGTCATATTTCCAAGGCCTCCCCAACAAAATATGACAGACATCCATGGGAATAACATCACATAAAATCTCATCTCTATAACCCCCTATCTTAAATTCTGCTAAACATTGTTTAGTGACTATTATCTGATGTCCTTGTTGCAACCATGAAACCTTATATGGGCTTGGATGTGCAACCATCTCCAATTCTAGCTTCTCCAACATCTCCGTAGATACTAAATTATCCGTGCTTCCATGGTCAAATATCACCTTGCATACCCTGTCTTTGGTTTTGCAAGTAGTCCTAAACAAATTGTTCCTCTAGAATGGATTCTCCATCTCTTTCTCTGGTTTCAAGAGAATTATCCTCATCATCAAGGATATTCCACCTTATGCATCTTCTTCCTCAACATTTCTCCTTTGCACTTCTAAAATGTGAGCTTCACCTCCTCCTTCTCTCTTTCTCTCGAGACATTCCCAAGATTTGTGTCCTATCTTTCCACAGACAAAACACTTTACTCCACCTCCTCTACCTCTTCCTCGAGGAAAGGTGTTCCAATCGGCATATTGTCTTCCTTGTGAACTTCCTCCCCTTTATGGGTGGTTATGAGGATTTTTTTCTTCATCCTTGGGATTTTGTGTAATGACCCTTAATTATTAAGATGGTTAATTTAATAATAATCCTAAAGATTATCTAAATTGTATTTATATCATAAAATAATATTTCTAATTGGATATTATTAAATAGTGTACATGAGGGTTAATGAATGATTAATTATTAAGTGAGTCATTAATTGATTAAGTATTAAAT
>JASDQU010502126.1:42375-56419 GCA_032191745.1 Picea mariana | reverse complement strand
GACCAAATTTCACTTTTGACTTAAATCTCCTAAGTCAAAGTGAAATTTGGTCATTTTAGCCTAAAATGACTATTAATTCACTTTGTGGGTGAATTAGGAAACATAAAGTGAACTTAGGGAACTTAAACCAAAGTGGGTTTGTGAGTGAGATTATTATGGGATGATCTCAACCTTTTATTAGAGATGAGATGGGATGATCTCATCCATCCATATTTTAGTTTTCCTTATGGAGGTTCAAGAGGGGCGCATAGGGCAAGGAGAGGCTCATTCACACTTATGTTCACTTGGAGAGTTTGAGAGAGAGCATTGAGGTGAGGATGGAGGCTATGGTTGAGGGAATATTAGGTTCCTTCTTTCATGGAGGTCTCTTAGAGGCTTAGACCCTCATTTATTTGTGGCTGTTTTTCTTTCTTGGAGGAGGGCGCACTTGAGGAGGAGGGAACACCTATAGCAGGGAGGTCTTGCAGTGGTCAGATTGCTTTGAGGGAAGTTTTAGTAAAGAGGTAGCACAAAACAACGTTTTTGTGTGCAAGGATTTCTTCACCAGAGCTTCAGGGAGCAAGGGCGCTTCATTTTAGTGGATTGGACAACATTTGAGGAGGGCACACCATGCTTGGGTGCATATTTCATTCTTGGACTTGTGTTGCAGCTTGAGAGAAGTTTCTATTGTATGAGGTTCATTTGTTTCATGTACTTGTTGTATTCCACCTTTTCTCCACATATATATACTTATATTCCAAACTGGTTTTCCCTGAGGGGGTTTTATCCAGGTTCATGTTGACCAAAAATACCTATGTTCATTTTCATGTATGCTAGAGTTTAGAACAAAATTATTTCAGCAGTAAACATCTAGAGGTGTGTTACATATTTTATGGTATGCATGTGCTAACGTGTTGGTGACTAAAACTACATGCTAGAGCACCTAAAAGCCTATGTAGCCTTAACTAAACATCAATGAAGATCCTAAACAATTTGTTGTTATAAAACAACAACAAAACATTGTTTGATAGTTGATACTTAGAGCCAACTTGAGGTCAAAGACAGACCTAGTTGGCAGCCTGTTAGGAACTCAGAAAATCTTCATAGGAAATATGCAAATTAGGCCTCCAAGGATATGGCCTCTAATCCACTGAAAACAAATTCCAAAAGGTAGGTCGGGGAATAGGAAACCCCTATGATAAATCTCAAAACTGTTGGGAGTGATCTCCCACTCTAGATCACTAGATCTCTTAGGAACAATGCGCCCTCCTGAAGAGAAAATGCGCCCCACTTGGAGATAGAATGGATGGCCTGAAGAATCCTCTCAAGAACTGATGCCAATATGCATTATGGTGTTAGCAATCAAGCCTAGAGAGTGTGCTACTGCAAATCTAGCTTTCCCAAGCCAAATTGAATTGCTCTTCCTCAAGTGATGTGCCCAGCCTGCTAAAAACCACCACAAGTGCACCCTGCTTCCTCCAACTTCCTCTGAAATTGAATGGAACTGATGTAGAATGGAGAGGGAGGAATATTTCACCTCCGTGACCAAGCTTGGACTAGGGTGGGTGGGATCTTTCACCACCAAGCTGATCTCTAGGGTTTGTTCAGTCAAAACCCTCAAAACCCCCAAGTGCATGGGCTCTCTACCAAGAATCCAGACATCAAAATGATAAACAACATAATGAGAGAATAGAGGCCCCTATCTCTCTTTTATCCCCCCTTTTCACCTTTTCCCTCCAAGTGAATTTTACTTTATTTTTATTATTCTTTTATTAAATCACTTTATTAATTAATTGGCCCTTTTTCCTCTAAAAAGTGATTTATTCATCCCTATGGATTCTATGGCCACTAAAAGTCACTTCTCATCATATAATCCTATAGTGATATTCCTCCCGATTCCGATGATCTATTAAACTAAGAGGTTTCTCCAAGTATTATGCCCAAAATGACCTTCTTAGTGAAATTGATTAAAATATGACTCATAATAACTCAAAATTATGGAAATCCTTGGAATGCAACGGAACCAAAGCCAAGTTGTGCAAAATGGATCCTAATGATGAAATATGATGAACGATGCAAGTCGGGCCAAATAAAACACCTCAATATCTCTTGAACTCATTGTCACCCCCATCTGGCTACTCTGGTAGGCATAACACTCTATAATATAATAATGTCCAAAAATGGGGACATTACATCAAACTAAGTTTTGTCATTGTAAATAAGGAAGGGTGAGGACAAGGATTGGTGCTGACTCGATCTTAACTTCTCTAAAGGTTTGACTCACTGAAACAAGAAAAGACAATACCAGATGACATTCATTCACAGTTTACCATTCATCAACAACCAAAATGCCCAACATTGAAGCATCTCTTATGCATCAAACATCCATTTATTAAGTGTCATTCTTCCATGGCCATTCAAGTGCTTATCATGCATTTAAGATTTCTTCAGTGATCAATTAGACTTATGTGCTTATGAAACAACCATATTCTAAGAAAGACCCCAAAAAATAGAAAAAAAATGGCTTTAGTCAAGGGTGTTCCATATGCTACATCCCTCAGATATACCTGTAGGTTTTGACACCCACGGTACAAGAGAGTAATCTTCCATAATGTTGTTTTCAGTGCCTTGTAGTATTTCGACGACCGAAAGGTTGGTTTTAGGATACCTACTGGGACTTCTTATACACGCGAAGGTACGTGGAAGTGGAACTCTGAGTTCATGTGCTATCTAATGCAATACTACTCGAGTTGGTACCAACAAGGGTTACACGAAATTCCAACAAGGGGAAATTCAATCTCTAGAGAGCCCTCTTAAGTCATAATGTATACCTGTGTGTATTGATCCCAAACCACAATCTTAAATGCTAAGTGACAACTCCCTGTCATTATTTATAGATGTTGGGTGCAAGTACTCTAGCCTAGATCACTAAGGGTCTTGCCAAGAATTGTGATAACATCATCATTGCTTGCATTAAAAAATAAATTTAAAGTGCTCAAAATGACATCTAGAGCTATGTATTTTTAGTGTTTATGTATCAATAAAATTTATAGAATTTGAGATTCAAACTATGTTCAACAAATATTTAAAATAAACCAACACTCTACTTGTAATTTATCAAATGATCTAAAGTGTCAAGTCTCCAAAAGTAATGTTTGGTTTACCATACATATGTTAAAATCAATTCTAACAATGAACCAAGCTCAAACAATGATATCAATGTGAATCCCACCAAACATCAAAGTTACCTTTCAAAAACATGTATTCATCAACCACATATCATTCATTAATCATCAAATGACCCAATTATTAAAGCAAGCTAAATATTCAACATTTTTTTATTTGCAATCACCAAGGCATCTAAATATACAAATCAATTATTAACTAAAGACACCATGGTTAGTTCCATTTTAAGTCTGATATGCCATGTCTAATTCCATTTTAGAGTCCAATATGCCATGTCATAAATGTGAAATTAAAGAAAATGAAACCCCTTTTTATAAACCCACAAATGTCAAACCTCCTCGCGTATGTTCAAACCATTAAAGTTTTATTTAATGAACATATGTCAAAGTGTGTAATATGAATTAAATTCATTTTCAAGGATATATAAACAAAAGGAACTGAATCGCAGACTTAGGGATAGTGAAATTTAAAACCATTGTAAATCCATGGACTATATTTGTAAACTTGGTAAATGACCCAAAGGAAAGTCGTGACTACCGTCAAAGATAGAAAATCTTGTTCTCATTTTTTCCACTGAATGTGATGGTCGACAACAGAGACAGGTCGTGATTTTCGATGGATTGGATAGAGGGTAGGTTGAGTAGATCATGATTTCATGTTTGGGCAAGAATATCATGTCGAAGGCAGCTCAAGCAAGGAGGTCGAAGGTTTTATCACATAAAGGAACCAAGCCTCAAAGTTGGAGATCAATATTTAGTTCACGCAAGGAGATAGATGGAGGGGTTTACTAGGTAGGTCGAGTTTACCTTTCTATTTTGGAAAGTGTACTTTCAATGGGAGATATATTTCAGAGAAGGAGATATAAATCTATGCAAATAAAAAAATAAATGCATGATTTAAACAACATATTCGATATGTATGTAACTATGAGATAAATTTGCAAATGATCATAAGTCAGATTTGGATCCCATTCTAGTGCTAACCCTCCAAAATGACCTAGAAGAAACAGATTAGCACAAGAAAATCTAAGTACAAGATAAATCGTTAAAGATAAAAAAAAAATATCAAAATTTTGACTAGAAGATGCATTTAACATGTTTATTTTTCATTGGAAAAACTCTTTAGAAGGACAAAGGACCTGCCATTGGGCTATGGAGTCAACTAGATCTAGGGTTACTGATTTATAGTGTGTTGGTGTCTTCCCTCACCATAGGATGGGGGTAAAGCACCAGATCTGGGGTAGCTAGGGATTCTGCTAAAGGGGGTTGAATCAATACTTTGCAAACAACCTAGGACATGCTAGTAATCAATGAAAATTCAAAGATAATGAAATGAAATCCTATGATCTTCCTTTCAAATATATCTAAAATAACAAAGAAAACATAAGTGGAATTGCTAGAATTACCTCCTAACTCTCCGACATATTCTATAACATGCACTTCGTTCGCTTTAGCATAAAACATCTAAGCCACCCTTCATTCGAACAAATAATGAACCCGAGAAATAAAAGACAATAGCTTTCAACAAAATGTCCTTCCTTTATTCTCCAATAAAATTCCACCAGTTTACAAATGAGAGGTCGTCCTCTTTTATATATGAAGAGGCCTGAAACCACGTTTACAAAACCATGGTAAGAAAAATAATTCCATGGGTAGAATCAAAACCATGAGAAAAATGTTAATTTAGATGTGTTCTTACAAATAGAAACATGATTTCTTCTGCTTTTCATAGTGCACACCCTTTGAGAAAGAGCCAAAGTGGACAAATAAGCCCAACATGCCACTTTTGTTTATGGAAAAAATCATGCGCCAACTCCAAATTCTCCCTTTGACTTTAGTTGTGAATCAGGCATGTCCTAAAATAGGAAAAGGGGGCTCCATGGATCAATAACGCTCCAATGTGTAATAATTACCTAAAACGATGGGTTTATACCCCTAGGACGTCATTAATTTGTTGTTTCCAAGTGAAAATCTCCTAGTAAGCATAAAAATTAAATTAATGTTGATAGTTGCCCAAGTTTTACCTAGGGAAACATTATTAATTATATTAAATGAGTCCATTCCTAAGGAAAACCCACATTTCCTAAGTTTTTCAAATAAGAGATAGACAGTTGATGAAATTAATGACGAAAAGGGAAGGGGGAAAGATCACGTGATGTTCCTCAAAGTTGTAGACATGTGTAAGTCAATCTTTGTGTTTCTAGCTTTATACTAGGCACTTTTCTTTTTTTCACAGTGGCCTTCCCGAGGGAGCTTACTACTTCAGTCTACACACACTCCCCCTTTATTTTCTTTTGTTTTGACAAATTTTTCTAAGTCATTTTTTATTTAGATAAGCATTACGCTCTCAGGACTTTGAAAGGGGGGACCATAGTGAATTAGTTGTACTTTATTTTCTTTTCCCTACACCTCTTTAGTCTTTATGGCTTTATTTGATTCAGGCCTTCAACTTTGACTTTTTCTTTTGACCTTTGAGAAAACATACATGATGGGATGCCATTTTTTTTAATGTGGATAGAGATGAATGATACCTTGGGAGATGAAAAATGCTAATATATGGTTAGGATATGGAATGCGATATCCAGTCTAAAGGCCTAATAGTGTGCGTAATCTTAGGGTGTGTTGTTGTCCTAATATACACCTACAAATGTGGAGAAGTCTCCAACCCACTTGGTGTGTCTTTGAAGACACAAACCCGAATCCAGACCCATTGTCACCTCAATTTGGACTCCTTTCGTCTAGGCTCACTCCTAGGGAAGCCAAAGGGGGTAGACCCTATTAAACTATGTGAAGGTTTATTAAAATTCTAGGAGTTAATTAAATTGTTGATTAATGATACCCAACCCAATGACAAGCAACAATGCAAAATGCAATCTTTCAATGAAAAAAAACCTTTATTTATTAAACCACAATTGAACTAGTGCCTAAAATTTTCACTTATTCCAATACATATAAAAGAATGATAAATTCACAAGAATAAAACAAATTGAGAACTATCTACACAATGAATTAAGAAATAGCTTTACATATAAACAATTACTTCCCAGAGAATTAAAGAATGCTTGAATAAGAAATAAAGAATAATTTGAATAACTTGCAGAAAATAAATGGAATGTAAATTTTTGAAAATAAATTGTTGAAATAAAAATTGCAAATGTTTCGGTTGCTTTTAGTTAATTTTAAATTTCTTTTTTAGCTTGGTGGTTTAGATGTGAGGAGGTTGCAAACCTAAGCTATGTGACTACCCCAAGTCATTATCTCTTAGCCAAGAGGAAATGTTGGGTGCTCAATAAGAAGAACAACAAGGTTCTCCCCTAGCTCCACATGTCAAATCCAAAGTGCTTGGGCGCTCAACATTAAGGGGGACACTTAGTGTCGTGAAACCGTCCCCGACTTCAACCCCTTCTGGCCTCCACAAGTAACCTTATTTTAGTGGCCAAACAATAATAGAAATGGGTGCCTAATTAAACTATCCACTCAATCCTTTGCCTTTTCTTATCACCCAAGATCCACAAAGTGGCAAGGGGAGAGAATACGGGACAAAGGCAGGGTAAATTTTATTTACTTTGCAAAATAAAAGGAAACTTTAAACACTAGCCAGCACGATTTTGTAGGATGACATAGCCACTCACATGCAAGGTGTGGAAAAAAAAAATTATTTAAAATAAATAAGTTAAACAAATTAACCACACTACTTTGGCACAAGGTGAAGGACAAAGCCTTCTGATTTTGTGGCAAAGGTGGACAAAGTTAACTAAAGAAAAAACCAGAAAATTATTTCTAATCCTAGTCGGCACGATTTTGAAAGGATGGCAGAGCCAAGCACAATGCAAGGTGTGGGAAAACAATTAAATTTAGTTTATATATTTTAAACTTGGAAAGAAATAGAAAGTGCAAGCCCAATAGACTCTCTCGAGCTGCTTACAATAGCTTTAGAAAGTGAGAGAGAGAGGGGGGGGGGTTTGCACCAAATCTTGTAGATGTTTTCTTGAGATTTTAGTGGCAAATTTTGGGAAGCATCTCCCTTTTTAATGGTGAAAACCTACATAAAACAACAAACAAAGCTTACTAGAAAATGCTAAAAATCACCACAAAATCTTAGTTTTATGTTATCATATATACAAAAATATTTACAGAAAAAATATGAACTTGAAAATTGATTTTTTTAGCAAGATTTAAGTGATTATGTATGCAGAAAATAAGTAAATAGAAGGCTGAAAATTGAAAAAAAAATTATGTGAAGCAAAATGAAGCCTTTGGAGTTCCTCCTCCAAGCTTTGGAAACCTGCAAATCTGTAAACCCTTGCTACACAATGAGGCAAGAAGGTGAGATATTTTAAAATTGCTACAGAATACTTTGCAAACACTAATAAAAGAAAATCACATAAACCTATAGAAATACTATTACAGATTTATCTCTAACAAAATACTTTGCTTAGGGTTCTTCAAGTAAAACAATGTGAAGCAAAATAAACAAAAAATTGCAATATTACCTCACTAAGAGAAAATACCATACAAGAGTAGCCAAAAGCACCAAGAATGCACCAAGAACACCAAGAGATCCTCCAAAGCTTCACTTTATTTCTCCAAGAAAGGTTACCAAATGGCACCAAAATTACAAAAGAAAAATGGGAGAGAATGAGAGAAAGTGGAGAGAGATTTTGGTATAATGGAGTTACTGTGAAAACTTCATGTCAAAATGAGGAGAGAGGGATTCCTTTTAAATGAGGGAGAGAGGAGAGACCCCTCTTGAATGAGTTACAAGTGTCTCACATCCAAGAGAGAGAGAAAACAAGTCAATGAGGGAGCACTTTTAGGGTTTTGGTAGTGAGTTAGGGTTTGAGGGGTGAGATGTGAGGGGGGAAAACCCCTTTTGACTTGTCATGGGAGGTTCTTCTAAGTGGATTTTTACTTTTCCAACTTAGTAAATGCATTATAAAACATTTCCCCACTTCTTTTCTTGACTTTAGACACTTTTACAATTTTTGGCTTTTTTACCTTAGCCAATTATTTACTGACTTTTGACTCACTTGGACTTCTCATGGATAATGACCTAACAAAACTTGTCCAAATGAGTTGAAACTTGGTGCAATGGTGTAGGGGTTCATAATCCATTTGATTTGAGTACTCATACCCCTATACAAAATCCATAAGGACCATATTTTTACATTTTTCATAAAAAATAATTAAAATTTCCAATTTACGGAAAAATTTAATTATTAGAACATCTTTCATCACTTTGGATGATTATTGAGCATACAACTCAAGAGTAATTAAAATCAATGAAAACCAAGATTAATTACCTGAGGAAAAAAAACACTCGATGAAAGGACTTCCCTAATATAAAGTCCTAGGCAACTAAATTATTTGACCCATGCTAATGTATTACAAAATCATCCCACACAGAGGAGCGAACATTTTGTGTACATAGAAAGAAGTGTCAGGAGAAAAATGCGTTGCTGAGCCATAAGTAGTCAAACTTGTCATACCACCAGGTACATATCTTCATGATGCACGATGTTGACACCTAGTTGAAATAGGTGGTCAACAGGGTGGACACACTTCTAACAAATAAGATGTTTCTTAGGGTAATACGATGTAAGTGGTAATATTTTGTATGTTATGACATTATAATCAACAGTTGCAAGGTAACCAAAAATTTACAACACACTAGAAAGTTATATCATCATTCATAGATAAGTATTACACATGGAGTATCAATGGAGTAACTTGGAGAATCAAGGTGCACTAATATCTAAGCATTTGTAAGAAGCATGTCATGGTTCATCGAACAGTCATCATGTCTGAATTGGAGAATGAAAGGACTCGATTTGGATCTGAGAAAATATGTATGATATCTCATGGAGGCAGGTAGATGATACCGTTGTGAAGGGTATCCAAAGTATGCTACCCTTGAAAGGGTGACATGCATCTTTCTGTAACAAGAACAATTGCAACACATGTATAACAATTTCCAAATACCAATATGATAATGACACCTCAATAGAAAGTAGATAACATGAAAAATATGATGGCTGATGTAAAATTGCAGCTAGATGACAGTTTATAACAATAATTAGTATTTTCTAACAATGATAAGAAATTTATCTCATAATGGCAAGAAAAGACAGTAGAAATTTAACATTTATCCAATAGATTAAGTAGCACTTATCATAAGCAATTTATGAGTAAGTTAGATAGTTATTAGAGTGAATTATGTAGAAAATAATGGTAGTTAGGATGGTTGTACCAAAGATTTATAACAACATCAACCAAATTTGTGATTTAAGATAAGCTAGGGTTAGACAATGTTAGTAAAAACTTTAGAGAATAAAGTTTGAAAGTTGGTTTGATCAATTCCTTCACAAGAGAGAAAGTAGACAAGTGCCTTTTCGGCTATGGGTTCAATTACAACAACAATAAACAATTGGAGAAATAATGGTAATAATGTCCTAAGGATGATGAGGTGAAGTTTGAGATGATAGCACTTTAGGGCCTCAAACTTCAAGCTTCAAAAGATGAATTTGCTAGAGAGAAAGCACTTTTGGGCTCTAGTGAATTCTTCTTCCTCCTCAGACTCTTGAAATATATATAGCAACAAGACTCTAGAACAAGACTCCCAAAGTTCGAGCACTTTAGGGCTTCGGGAGCCTAATCTAGAAACGTTTCTCTTAACAATTTAACTAGTGGAAAATTCTAGAGAGAGGAGGAAACACCTTATGCTCCTCTCCTAGGGTTTAAGCAAGAAATTTCATAATCTCAAATATGAACAAGTAAAATTTACCATAAACATGCAATGCATGAAATGAAAATTACAAATTTTACTTACTTCACCAAGAATAATCAAGCACAAAACCCTAGTTGCAAAAATTTCCACCAAAATAAGACAAGAGACATCCAAAGCAAGTCCTGCAAGAAATGGTGCACTAGTAAATTCAACCAATGTTGCCACTAGGGCGAAAATTTCAGACTTAAGTCCTCATGTGAGAGGAAAGTTATGTTAAAAACGAATTTCCAAGAGGTGTATTTATATCACCTTTCTTGGCCTAAAATGTTAACTTAAAGATATAAGAGGGCTGACCTCAAAACTTGCCCTTATAAATTTTAAAATTTACATAAAAATATCCCTTAAAAGGGTGACATCATGCCCTTCTAGGGTGACGTTGATCTCCTAATGTGGACCATTGGGATGAAAAAATTCAACGCTCGGCCTCCAAAGGCCCTAGATTAAGCCCTAGGTGACTTATGGGCTAGTAGGGCGACTTCTAAGCCTTCAAAGGTTAATGTCCAAGTGGAGAGATGTGGGATCTCATCTCCCATCCATGTCAAAGTGCCTCAAAAGGAAACGCCCTCAACCATCAATTTGCAAATGGTGATCACAATCCTGCCTTAGATGTGGGGTTTCCACATCCATCCTTGGGCTCCAAATCCCCCATGAAGGTACGCACAATTTTATCTCCCCATGAATACCTATCCACCTAGCATGGACCTGCAAAGACAAACAGATGCACCCTCCAAGGGTCCATAAGTCACAAGAATCATGCCAAGTAAGCCACATCTAATAATGGAACCACCCAAACATGTGCATCAAACCCTCCCCTTTCAAATTAAACAAACACTCAAAGACCTTATACGATTTGTCAAATTTAGGTGTGGGAAGGGTGTCAAGGAATTCTATTGGGCCAGCCAATCCCCAAGTCAAAGGTGTTTCCCAAGGGAAACCTATCTAAGTCATGTGTGAGCATGAGGTGGAGTGGGGTAAGACTTCGCGACATGGGATTCATGACATACAATGTTTAGAGGGTGTGTTTCCCTTCCTTCGCAATGCAACATTTTTCCAAGCTCTTTTTTCTATTAATTTATCAGAGTGTTTCCAAGTTGAAGACAATAAAGGGAACTAAAAAGGAAATGCATATCCCACATATGCTCTACCTTGGTTGTCATGATTTATTAATTAGTTATTTATTTGACAGGTCCCTCATTTTTTCAAGAAGTGTTTCATTGTTCTCGAGATTCCAGGGTGAACATCTGAAAGGTTTATGATTGGATTTTATCTTTTTCCAGCTACATTCCCGTCTTGGCCTTCAACCCCTTCTTCCCATGAAATGAGGTATAATCCCTTCTTTGGTTAGTGCACCTAAAAACCCAAAAGATGAGGAGACGAAATGGAAGAAGTATGGAAAGTGATAAGTATAATTGGGAACGATACGATGACTCTTCAAGGAACCCTCCAGTAGCACCACATTCTCGAGGGTGACCAACTTACTAGAACGTAATGAAACCCACCAAGGTTAAATAAGGAAAAAGGTATAATTTCCAAGCAAACGTTTTATATTCAAGAAAGGATTCTTTGCAACATATTCAAATTCTTCAATTATTAAAGTGACACTTTCCATGAAACCAAACTTATTACCTCATGAATCAAGATTTGTTGTCCTCTGGGGCCAGGACGGTGTGATGGATGGTGCTTTGTTGCTGGTGATGTATGGTGATGCATCGATGAATAGGAAGATCCCCGTGGGCTATGCTAGTCAATCTAGCTATCGACACTCTATGTCTGCTACCTGTGGGCCTTGAAACATGATCTTCTTAGTTACCCCTAGACTTGGGGGGGTAACAATCCCTAAAGTGCTAGCACTTTAGGAGTTTTATTCTAGACTCTTGATTGTAACCTAGTTGAAGAACCTAAGAAGGGAGAAAAGGTTGCTAGAGCCCAAAATTGCTTGGACTTTAGCAATCCTTCTCCTCAAGTTTTGAACCCTAAGGCCCTAATGTGCATGCACCTTAGAGTTTAGGCTCTACCTCTTAACCTTTGGTAGTTTTCATCTCCAAGTTATATTGTATTGTTGTTGCAAAGACTGCATATCCCTAAGGAACTAATCATTAAATCTCTCTTGTGGTGAAAGTGATAAAAAAAATTGTTTATTTTCAATCTCTTAGGCTATATATTAACTTAATTAACACTAACTTGAGCTCATTTGATGGAAAACTTGTTGTTGTTGCAAAATTTTTATACATCCATCTAAATACTCTTTTATTTGCTACATACATTTCTCTAATAGTGGCCTAACATACCCAAAAATTGCATCTAACAATTGGACAATAATCTATTGAGTTAATGCTAAGTTTTCATGGTAAATTGTTGCAATCATGACGTGTATTTCTTGCTCTTATTATACTTATTTCACTGCTATTGTACTACTATCTGTTGTTGCAATTTCATAAAAGCCACAACAAATTTTGTGTCTAGTCTTGAAGAGGCTTACATTGTATGTTTGTACTTGGAAATCACATTATATATGCTATAAATTGTTCTTGTTCCAGGCAGGTACTCATACGAGCTTCATACCTATTTTCCTCTGACCTAGACTTTGACTTAGGTGATCAACATATAAAATATGGAATAAGACTATTTTTGGAGAAATATTCCAAGCTTAGAAACTCCTAAACTGGAAAATGGAGATAGTTCCAAGAGCATATTATCGTACAAGGAAGGTCTCTAGAGTTGGCGCATCAAGAACAAATATTGTCGAAACAAATTGAGGAAAGGAAGAAACAAGAATAAATACTCTGGAGACAAAATTTGTGGATCAAATGGATGAAGGAAGGAGATCATAATTCCAAATTCTTTCATCTCTCAATGATTCAACATCGTCATTCCAATTGCATCACTCATCCGGTCTCCAGTCAAGGTAATAAACTCACCTCTCATGCTCGTATTGAGCAAGAGATTACTTCTTTTTTTCATGAACTTCTCACTGAGCCTAAACCTGATCGTATGGAATCCATTCAAACTATAACACAAATCATCCCTTGCCTTATCTTAGAGAACCAAAATTCCCTCCTTCTAAGGATTATCTCCCTAGTTGAAGTTGAAGTAGCCAACTTTAGTTTAGCGACAGGAAAAGCCCCTCGTCCAGATGGCTTCACATGTGATTTTTCCCACAATTGTTGGTCGATCAATAAATTGGATGTATTTGAGTTAGTTTAGGAATCTCAGAGAGTTTCAAGGGTTCTACCTGGGTTGAATGCCACTTTTTTTACCCTCATTCCTATAGAAGAGAAGGTGGTTGATCATAATAAATTCTACCCCATTTCCCTCTGCAACGTCATCTACAAGATCATTTCTAAAGTTATTGCTCTTCACCTTAAACTTATCCCACCTAATCTGATTTCCCTAGAGTAGTCCAAATATGTGGAGGGACGACAAATCCTTGATGATATTCTTCAGGCTCATGAAGTTGCTCACTCCCTGAAAGTCTCCAAAACCTCAGGGATTCTTATTAAACTGGATATGTCCAAAGGCTTTGATAAGTTAAGTTGGAAACTCATCAAGGAAATTATTATAGTCGTTGGATTCCACAAGGATTGGGTAAAGTGGATAATGGGCCTCATCTCCTTTGCCTTTTTCCCCCTCTCGATCAATGGCTCACCCTTTTTGATGATTATAATTGCGTGAGACATCCTCTAGGACATAGACCTAAGAGAGAGCCCCTGATATGGGTGTGTGGTTCCTATCTGAGACAGAACTGGAACGTAGTGATGGCATCCTCCTTACAAAGAGTTGATAAGAACTCCAGATGATTATCCTGTGTAACACAATGAGAAATAAGATCTACTGAGTTAGACGTACCTGTGGCTGAGCACAAGGTGAACGTGTGAATTCCCATGAACTGGTTGCATTGTTCTGAGACAGAGATGAAAACGATGTATTAGACTCCTTCGTGCAAAGAGTCAAGATGATGAACTCCATATGAATCTCATGTGTAATGCAGTGGGAAAGAAGATCCGTTGTGTTGGATGTGCCTGTGGATGAGCACAGGTGAATGTGATCCTAGTGGCTGAGCACTAGTGAGTGTGGTTCTCCTGTGAGATGCAGT
>JASDQU010502126.1:30132-42162 GCA_032191745.1 Picea mariana | reverse complement strand
TCTGTGCATTTCTTTATTATATCTTCGATCTCATTTCGTGTCGAAAATAATCTGGATCACAAGGTGAAGGACAAAGCCTTCTGATTTGTGGCAAAGGTGGACAAAGTTAACTAAAGAAAAAACCAAAAAATCATTTCTAATCTTAGACGACACGATTTTGAAAGGATGACAGAGCCAAGCACAATGCAAGGTGTGGGAAAACAATTAAATTTAGTTTACAGATTTTAAACTTGGAAAGAAATAGAAAGTGCAAGCCCAATAGACTCTCTTGGGTTGCTTACAATAGCTTTATAAAGTGTGTGTGTGAGAGAGAGGGGTTTTGCACCAAATCTTGTAGATGTTTTCTTGAGATTTTAGTGGCAAATTTTGGGAAGCACCTCCCTTTTTAATGGTGAAAACTTGCATAAAACAACAAACAAAACTTATTGGAAAATGCTAAAAATCACCACAAAATCTTAGTTTTATGTTATCATATATACAAAAATATTTACAGAAAAAATCTGAACTTGAAAATTGATTTTTTTAGCAAGATTTAAGTGATTATGTATGCAGAAAATAAGTAAATAGAAGGTTGAAAATTGAACAAAAAATTATGTGAAGCAAAATGAAGCCTTTGGAGTTCCTCCTCCGAGATTTGGCAACCTGCAAATATGTAAACCCTTGCTACACAATGAGGCAAGAAGGTGAGATTTTTTAAAATTCCTACAAAATACTTTGCAAACACTAATAAAAGAAAATCACATAAACCTATAGAAATACTACTACAGATTTATCTCTAACAAAATACTTTGCTTAGGGTTCTTCAAGTAAAACAATGTGAAGCAAAAATAAACAAAAATTTGAAATATTACATCGCTAAGAGAAAATACCATACAAGAGTAGCCAAAAGCACCAAGAATGCACCAAGAACACCAAGAGATCCTTCGAAGCTTCACTTTATTACTCCAAGAAAGGTTACCAAATGGCACCAAAATTACAAAAGAAAAATGGGAGAGAATGAGAGAGAGTGGAGAGAGATTTTGGTATAATGGAGTTACTGTGAAAACTTCATGTCAAAATGAGGAGAGAGGGATTCCTTTTAAATGAGGGAGAGAGGAGAGACCCCTCTTGGATGAGTTACAAGTGTCTCCCATCCAAGAGAGAGAGAGAGAGAGAACAAGTCAATGAGGGAGCACTTTTAGGGTTTTGGTAGTGAGTTAGGGTTTGAGGGGTGAGATGTGAGGGGGGAAAACCCCTTTTGACTTGTCATGGGGGGTTCGTCTAAGTGGATTTTTACTTTTACAACTTAGTAAATACGTTAGAAAACATTTCCCCACTTCTTTTCTTGACTTTAGACACTTTTACAATTTTTGGCTTTTTTACCTTAGCCAATTATTTAATGACTTTTGACTCACTTGGACTTCTCATGGACAATGACCTAACAAAACTTGTCTATTTGAGTTGAAACTTGGTCCAATGGTGTAGGGGTTCATAATCCATTTGATTTGAGTACTCACACCCCTATACAAAATCCATAAGGACCAAATTTTTACATTTTTCATAGAAAATAATTAAAATTTCCAATTTACGGAAAATTTTAATTATTAGAACGTCTTTCATCACTTTGGATGATTATTCAGTGTAAAACTCAAGAGTAATTAAAATCACTGAAAAGCAAGATTAATTACCTAAGGAAAAAAAAACACTCGATGAAAGGACTTCCCTAATATAAAGTCCTAGGCAACTAAATTATTTGACGCATTCTAATGTATTACAAAATCATCCCATGCAGAGGAGCGAACATTCTGTGTACATAGAAAGAAGTGCCAGGGGAAAAATGCCCTGCTGAGCCATAAGTAGCCAAACTTGTCATACCACCAGGTACATATCTTCATGATGCATGACGTTGACACCTAGTTGAAATAGGTGGTCAACAGGGTGGACACACTTCTAACAAATAAGATGTTTCTTAGGGTAATACGATGTAAGTGGTAATATTTTGTATGTTATGACATTATAATCAACGGTCGCAAGGTAACCAAAAATTCACAACACACTAGAAAGTTATATCATCATTCATAGGTAAGTATTACACATGGAGTATCAATGGAGTAACTTGGAGCATCAAAGTGCACTAATATCTGAGCATTTGTAAGAAGCATTTCATGGTTCATCGAACAATCATCATGTCTGAATTGGAGAATGAAAGGACTCGGTTTGGATCTGAGAAAAGATGCATGATATCTCATGGAGGCAAGTACATGATATTGTTGTGAAGGGTATCCAAAATATGCTACCCCTGAAAGGGTGACATGTATCTTTCTGTAACAAGAACAATTGCAACATATGTATAAAAATTTCCAAGTACCAATATGATAATGACACCTCAACAGACAGTAGATACCATGAAAATATGATGGCTGATGTAAAATTGCAGCTAGATGACAGTTTATAACAACAATTAGTATTTTCTAACAGTGAAAAGAAATTTAGCTCATAATGGCAAGAAAAGACAGTGGAAATTTAACATTTATCCAATAGATTAAGTAGCACTTATCATAAGCAATTTCTGAGTGAGTTAGCTAGTTATTAGAGTGAATTATGCAGAAAATTATGGTAGTTAGGATGGTTGTAGCAAATATTTGTAACAACATCAACCAAATCTGTGATTTAAGATAAGCTAGGGTTAGACAATGTTAGTAAAAACTTTAGAGAATAAAGTTTGAAAGTTTTTTTGATCAATTCCTTCACAAGAGAGAAAGTAGACAAGTGCCTTTTGGGCTATGGATTCATTTACAACAACAGTAAACAATTGGAGAAATAATGGTAATAATGTCCTAAGGATGATGAGGTGAAGTTTGAGGTGATAGCACTTTAGGGCCTCAAACTTCAAGCTTCAAAAGATGAATTTGCTAGAGAGAAAGCACTTCTGGGCTCTAGTGAATTCTTCTTCCTCCTCAGACTCTTGAAATATATATAGAAACAAGACTCTAGAACAAGACTCCCAAAGTGCTAGCACTTTAGGGCTTTGGGATCCTAATCTAGAAACGTTTCTCTTAACAATTTAACTAGTGGAAAATTCTAGAGAGGAGGAAACACCTTATGCTCCTCTCCTAGGGTTTAAGCAAGAAATTTCATAATCTCAAATATGAACAAGTAAAATTTACCATAAACATGCAATGCATGAAATGAAAATTACAGATTTTACTTACTTCACCAAGAATAATCAAGCACAAAACCCTATTTACAAAAATTTCCACCAAAATAAGCCAAGAGACATCCAAAGCAAGTCCTGCAAGAGATTGTGCACTAGTAAATTCAACCAATGTTGCCACCAGGGAGAAAATTTCAGACTTAAGTCCTCATGTGAGAGGAAAGCTATGTTAAAAATGAATTTCGAAGAGGTGTATTTATATCACCTTTCTTGGCCTAAAATGTTAACTTAAAAATATAAAAGGCCCGACCTCAAAACTTGCCCTTATAAATTTTAAAATTTACATAAAAATATTCCTTAAAAGGGTGACGTCATGCCCTTCTAGGGTGATGTTGATCTCCTAATTTGGACCATTTGGGATGAAAAAATGCAATGCTTGGCCTCCAAAGGCCCTAAATCAAGCCCTATGTGACTTATGGACTAGCAGGGCGAATTCTAAGCCTTCAAAGGTTAACGTCCAAGTGGAGAGAGGTGGGATCTCATCTCCCATCCATGTCAGAGTGCCTAAAAAGGAAACACCCTCAACCATCAATGTGAAAATGGTGATCACAATCCTGCCCTAAACGTGGGGTTTCCACATCCATCCTTGGGCTCCAAATCCCCCATGAAGGTCCACACAATTTTATCTCCCCATGAATACCAATCCACCTGGCATGGACCTGCAAAGACAAACAGATGTGACCTCCAAGGGTCCATAAGTCACAAGAATCATGCCAAGTAAGCCACATCTAATAATGGAACCACCCAAACATGTGCATCAAAACCTCCCCTTTCAAACTAAACAAATGCTCAAAGACCTTATACGATTTGTCAAATTTAGGTGTGGGAAGGGTGTCAAGGAATTTTATTGGGCCAGTCAATCCCCAAGTCAAAGGTGTTTCCCAAGGGAAACCTATCTAAGTCATGTGTGAGCATGAGGTGGAGTGGGTTAAGACTTCGCAACATGGGATTCATAACATACAATGTTTAGAGGGTGTGTTTCCCTTCCTTCGCAATGCAACATTTTTCCAAGATCTTTTTTCCATTAATTTATCAGAGTGTTTCCAAGTTGAAAACAATAAAGGGAACTAAAAAGGAAATGCATATCCCACATACGCTCTACCTTGGTTGGCATGATTTACTAATTAGTTATTTATTTGACGGGTCCCTCATTTTTTCAAGAAGTGTTTAATTGTTCTCGAGATTCTAGGGTGAACATCTGGAAGGTTTATTATTGGATTTTATCTTTTTCCAGCTACATTCCCCTCTGGGCCTTCAACCCCTTCTTCCCATGAAATGAGGTACAATACCTTCTTCGGTTAGTACACCTGAAAACCCAAAAGATGAGGAGATGAAATGGAAGAAGTATGGAAAGTGATAAGTATAATTGTGAATGATACAATGCCTCTTCAAGGAACCCTCCAGTAGCACCGCATTCTCGAGGGTGACCAACTTACTAGGACGTAATGAAACCCACCAAGGTTAAATAAGGAAAAAGGTATAATTTCCAAGCAAACATTTTATATTCAAGAAAGGATTCTTTGCAACATATTCAAATTCTTCAATTATTAAAGTGACACTTTCCATGAAACCAGACTTATTACCTCATGAATCAAGATTTGTCGTCCTCTGGGGCCATGTCGATGTGATGGATGGTGCTTTGTTGCTGGTGATGTATAGTGACACATCGACAAACAAGAAGATCCCCGCGGGATATGCTAGTCAATCTAGCTATCAGCACTCTATGTCTGCTACCTGTGGGCCTCGAGACATGATCTTCTTAGTTACCCCTAGACTTGGGGGGGTAACAAGCCCTAAAGTGATAGAAATTTAGGAGTTTTATTCTATACTCTTGATTGTAACCTAGTTGAAGAACCTAAGAAGGGAGAAAAGGTTGCTAGAGCCCAAAAGTGTTTGGACTTTAGCAATCCTTCTCCTCAAGTTTTGAACCCTAAGGCCCTAATGTGCAGGCACCTTAGAGTTTAGGCTCTACCTCTTAACCTTTGGTAGTTTTCATCTCCAAGTTATATTGTATTGTTGTTGCAAAGACTGCATAGCCCTAAGGAACTAATCATTAAATCTCTCTTGTGGTGAAAGTGATAAAAAAAAATGTTTATGTTCAATCTCTTAAGCTATATATTAACTTAATTAACACTAACTTGAGCTCATTTGATTGCAAACTTGTTGTTGTTGAAAAAGTTTTCTACATCCATCTAAATACTCTTTTATTTTCTACATACATTGCTCTAATAGTGGCCTAACATACCCATAAATTGCATCTAACAATTGGACAATAATCTATTGAGTTAATGCTAAATTTTCATGGTAAATTGTTGTAATCCTGACGTGTATTTATTGCTCTTGTTTTAATTATCTCACTTCTATTGTACTACTGTCGGTTGTTGCAATTTCATAAAAGCCACAACAAATTTTGTGTCTAGTCTTGAAGAGGCTTACATTGTATGTTTGTACTTGGAAATCACATTACATATGCTATAAATTGTTCTTGTTCCAAGCAGGTACTCATACGAGCTTCATACCTATTTTCCTCTGACCTAGACTTTGACTTAGGTGATCAACATATTAAAATATGGAATAAGACTATTTTTGGAGAGATATTCCAAGCTTAAAAACCCCTAAATTGGAAAATGGAGATAGTTCCAAGAGCATATTATCTTACAAGCAAGGTCTCTAGAGTTGGCACACCAAGAACAAATTTTTTCGGAACAAATTGAGGAAAGGAAGAAACAAGAATAAATACTCCGGAGACAAAATTTGTGGATCAAATAAATGAAGGAAGGAGATCATAATTCAAAATTCTTTCATCTCTCAATGATTCAACGTCGTCATTCCAATTGAATCACTCATCTGGTCTCCAGTCAAGGTAATAAACTCACCTCTCATGCTCATATTGAGCAAGAGATTACTTCTTTTTTTCATGAACTTCTCACTGAGCCTAAACCTGATCATATGGAATCCATTCAAACTATAACACAAATCATCCCTTGCCTTATCTTAGAGAACCAAAATTCCCTCCTTCTAAGGCTTATCTCCCTAGTTGAAGTTGAAGTAGCCAACTTTAGTTTAGCGACAGGAAAATCCCCTCGTCTAGATGGATTCACATGTGATTTTTCCCACAATTGTTGGTTGATCAATAAATTGGATGTATTTGAGTTAGTTCAGGAATCTCAGAGAGTTTCAAGGGTTCTACCTGGGCTGAATGCCACTTTTCTTATCCTCATTCCTATAGAAGAGAAGGTGGTTGATCCCAATAAATTCTACCCCATTTCCCTCTGCAACGTCATCTACAAGATCATTTCTAAAGTTATTGCTCTTCAACTTAAACTTATCCCACCTAATCCTTGACGATATTCTTCAGGCTCATGAAGTTGCTCACTCCATGAAAGTCTCCAAAACCTCAGGGATTCTTATTAAATTGGATATGTCCAAATCCTTTGATAAGTTAAGTTGGAAATTCATCAAGGAAATTATTATAGTCATTGGATTCCACAAGGATTGGTTAAAGTGGAAAATGGGCCTCATATCCTTTGCCTTTTTCTCCCTCTCGATCAATGGCTCACCCTTGTTGATGATTACAACTGCGTGAGACATCCTCCAGGACATAGACCTAAGAGAGAGCCCTTGATATGGGTGTGTGGTTCCTATCTGAGACAGAACTGGAACGTAGTGATGGCATCCTCCTTACAAAGAGTTGAGAAGAACTCCAGATGATTCTCCTGTGTAACACAATGAGAAAGAAGATCTACTGAGTTATACATACTTGTGGCTGAGCACAAGGTGAACGTGTGAATTCCCATGAACTGGGTGCATCATTCTGAGACAGAGATGAAAACAATGTATTAGCCTCCTTTGTGAAGAGAGTCGAGATGATGAACTCCATATGACTCTCATGTGTAATGCAGTGGGAAAGAAGATTTGTTGTGTTGGACGTGCCTGTGGATGAGCACAGGTGAATGTGATCCTAGTGGCTGAGCACTAGTGAGTGTAGTTCTTCTATGATATGCAGTGATATAGAGATATGGACATCCCTATGGATGTGCCCCTAGTGGTTGAGCACTAGTGGGTGTATATGATCCCTTGCTATATTGTTCAAGAGTCAGATTGACTTGTAACCCTAATTGTAATGTAAAGGGTACAGGTTGGCCCCAACTTAATGTAAAAGATAATTAATCTGGTAATTATTAATTATATTGTGAGATAGTGAGGTCGGACCTATTGTGCCAATAGACACTTTTGTTGACAGGTTCAGTCTAATGTAAGTAAAGGCAAATTCCCCATTGAGGAATCATATCTTAAGTGTGAGTTTGGAAATTTCAGCAAGTACATCTTCTTGGGAAAAGTGTGCACCTCTCTTGGGCGCTAGTCTTCTAGGGTTTGTAAGCACCCTTTTGAGTGATATTTTTTCTTGGTGGTGGAGGTCTTTCTCTTGAAGAATATAACAAAGGATTTGTTGGGTTTTATTCCCTTTTTGAGAAGGGTTTCCCAGGATACTTCTTGTGTTCTTGTGCATGGTGTTTCTTCTTGTGATCTTGGTTGTTGCAACAAAATTGTTTATGGTTTAAGTTAAATGATAAAAATGGAATAAAATTCATGCTTAAAACTTTCCTATTGAAAAATAAACATGGTATCAGAGCATAGTTTTTGAAGAACCACCTTCACAAACAATTTTCAGCCATCTTCTCTCTCCTGCAAAAATCGTACGACCCTCCTAGGGTTTCCATAAATTCTGTACGGCCTACCTTTCTGATAGGTTTCAGCACCTAGAACTTGGATGTTGGGGATAAAAAGAGAATATGTGTGTATGACCTCCTTCATCGCACCTCCAACAAGTCTCAAATTTCAATTCCGAGTATTTTGACTTTTTGGCCCTAGGGTTTCTAGGGTTTCACTAATCTCTACAGGAAAATTTAGAATTAGGGTTTCTGCGACTCTTTGAATAATATATTCAGCTCACCAGTGCTATCCTATCTTTCAAAGGCTTATTGTTGGAAGTCATAAGTGCAACAAAACCTAAAAGTGCTAGCCTAGCCTAGTCATTAGGTTTTCTAGCCTAGTTGACAAGGGTTTGTGAAGAATCCAAAATTAAAATGAACAAAATCATGATGGAAAACAAGCTTGATGGTTCAAGTTCCAAGATTACAAGACCTCATGGAGATGAATACATCAAAATATTAGCACTATTAGGTATGGTCCCTACCAATGATAATACTTCACTAATTGATAGTGGTGCCTCCATGAACATGACCAGTATTAGAGATCACCTAACAAATTTTGTTGAGAAAGAGACACATCTACATGTTGTCCTTGGAGATGATGCTAGATGTAATGTGAGAGGGGTTGGAACTAATGCCAAATATAATTCAGGAGAGATTGATCCACATGTATACAGACAGTTGATTGGATCACTAATGCATCTGGTTAACACCAGACTGGATATATGCTATGCAATAAATGTGCTTAGCCAATTTATGATCCAACTGAGACATACACACTGGATAGCAGCACAACATGTATTGAGATACCTATGAGGCACATTTGGTTATGGCCTAATATATGCCTCCATTGTATACTTGAGACTGTAGGGATATGCCGATGCATATTGGGCAGGGAGTGCAGTGGACAAGAAAATCACCTCCGGTTATTACTTCACTTTAGTGTCTGCCATGGTTTCTTGGTGTAGCAGAAAACATAGCTCTGTGGCATTGATTACTGCAGAGGTAGAGTACAGTGCATTGAGTGTAGAAGTCCATGAAGTATTGTGGCTTCGCAAAATTCTGACTGACTTATTTGATAATGAGATGGATCCTACTACTATTCATTGTGATAACCAGAGTTGTGTGAATCTCTCCGAGAACCATGTGTTTCATGACAGATCGAAACACATCGAGATAAAATATCACTATATCAGAGACATGGTGCAGAAGAAGACAACACATGTGAAGTATCTTCCTACTCGTGAGAAGATCACAGATATCTTCACCAAACCTCTTGCCAAGACAAAGTTTGAGTATTTCCGTGAGAGACTTGGCCTGGTGGAGAATACCTCCCTAGAGTAGAGGGAGTGTTGATAATTACAGCTGCCTGAGACATCCTCCAGGACACAAACCTAAGAGATATCCCCTAAGAAGGGTGTGTGGTTCCTATCTGAGATAGAATTGGAACGTAGTGATGGCATCCTCCTTACAGAGAGTTGATAATAACTCCAACTGATTCTCGTGTGTAATGTAGTGAGAAAGAAGATCTGCTGAGTTAGATGTACCTGTGGCTGAGCACAATGTGAATGTGTGAATTCCCATGAGTTGGGTGCATCGTTCTGAGACAAAGATGAAAACGATGTATTAGCCTCCTCTAAGTAGATATTTGAGATGATGAACTCCAGATGACTCTCTTGTGTAATGCACTGGGAAAGAAGATTTGTTGATTTGGACATGCCTGTGGATGAGCACATGTGAACATGATCCTAGTGGTTGAGCACTTGTGAGTGTGGTTCTCCTGTGAGACGTAGTGAGATAGAGATATGGACATCCTTATGGATGTGACCCCAGTGTCTAAGCACTAGTGGGTGTATGAGATCCCTTGCTATATTGTTCAAGATTCAGACTTACCCGTAACCCTAATTGTAATGTAAAGGGTACAAATCGGCCCCACCTTAATGTAAAAGACAATTAATCTGGTAATTATTAATTATATTGTGAGATAGTTAGGTCGGCCATGTTGTGCCAATAGACACTTATGTTGACAGGTTCAGTCTAATATACGTAAAGGTAAATTCCGCATTGAGGAATCATATCTTAAGTTTGAGTTTGGAAATTTTAGCAAGCACATCTTCTTGGGAAAAGTGCGCACCTCTCTTGGGTGCTAGTCTTATAGGGTTTGTAAGCACCCTTTTGTGTGCTAGGTTTTCTTGGTGGTGGAGGTCTTTCTCTTGAAGAATATAACAAAGATTGGTTGGGTTTTCTTCCCTTGTTGAGAAGAGTTTCCCAGGATACTTCTTGTGTACTTGTGCATGGTGTTTCTTGTGATCTTGGTTGCTGCAACAAAATTGTTTATGGTTTAATTAAAATGCTAAAAATGGAATAAAATTCATGCTTAAACCTTTCCTATTGAAAAAATCAATACCCCTCCCAACCATTTCATCCCTTCCATGGTATCAGACAAGGTGACCCCCTTTCTCCCTTTCTTTTCATCCTCGTGGAAGAAGGATTAGGGATAATTCTTAGGGTTGTGATTGATAATCATAAAATTCAAGGCCTTTCTCTCCATCATTCTACAGATCCTTAACACATAACCAATTCATGGATGACACTATGTTTATGGGAACCCCTTATGCGCATGAAGCTTGAGCCTTCAAACGATTCCTTGAAAACTTCATGGAAGCCTATGGTACCTTCATCAACCATCTCAAATCCCAGATCTTCTTTTTTAATACCCCACTCTTTGTTGAATTCCATATCACCCGTATTCTTGGTTATTAAGGAAGCTCCCTTTCGACCATATTAGGGTTCCCTTGCTCATTTCAAGCCCCTGCAATAGCTCATGGGAAGACCTCCTTTCCATGCTCAATAAATATCTTTCAAATTGGACCTTTTGATCCCTTAACATTGCCTGCAGACTAGTGCTTCTTGAATTTGTTCTTCAAGCGATTCCTATATATCTCTTCTCAACACCTGCAACCCTAATTTTTTGAAGTATTCAGACAAACTTTCTTTGGAAAGGAGCCCAATACTAAAAAAAATAGGATTTATTTGCATGGAATACCATTTGTATTCCCAAATATTAAGGAGGATTAGGAATCATAGATACATAATTTCTCAATAAAACTACGAGATCCAAAACTTGGTGGAGATGGATTCAACAGAAAGGAGAACTATGGAGCTGATTTTGGAAGCAGAAATATGAAGATTAGATATAGAGTTCTTATCTCATTAGGATGATAGATACTTCCATAGGTTCTCTCATCTAGAACTCAACCTAGAAAAATTGGTGGTAAATTCAGCAACACAGAATTTGGGAAATATTTAATGGGCAAGCCACTCTCTTCTAGGAGGATTAGTGGCAACAACTTCCAGACATTCAAGTTGATCAACACCTTAGCCCCCTCAAAGCCACCCTCCAAGATATTCTTGAGAATCAAGTCATAAATTATTGAGCCAACACCTCTTATTCTTTGGAATGACACACCTGACATATCAACCATGACCACATTCCTCTCCAACTTAGACCCTAGTTTCAATCTTGAATTCAACTCTTATCTCAGAGAAAAATCAATGTCTCCTCCCAACCTGATAAAAAAATATGGAGATATCGACCAGTTGGGATATTTACTAGCAAAGAATCATATCATTTAGTTTCCTACCATCCTAACCTCTTGAAAGGAGACATATGGCAGAAAATCTGGAAAAACAATCTCTAACCGAAAATGGCCACCTTTCTTTGGAAAATAGTGCACAAAAACATTCTCACTTGGGATCATCTATGCATAAGGGATTTCATTGGTCCTGGGTTCTGTGTCCTCTGCACTCATCATGGAGAAATATTGGAACACCTCCTTAATTCCTGCTCTTTTAGTAACTCTCTTTGGGATCAAGGTGCTATGGCTTTCAAATAATCAGATCGCAATATGAACTCTATCAAATCCACAATCTCCTCCGGGTGTGCTATTTTATTTGTCAATGTGATGCTTAATTTCATTTAGGTACTCTTTCCAGGGTTCATCCTTTGTAAAATCTTAAAAGAATGCAACTATCAAATCTTCAAGGATCAAGCCCAACCTAAGGATATAATTTGGAGGAAGATCAAGCAAAATATTGAGGAGACTATCTCTAAAGAATCATGGG
>JASDQU010502126.1:0-19646 GCA_032191745.1 Picea mariana | reverse complement strand
ATCTTAAAATATTTTTTACCATTAAATTTTTGAAAATAGGATTTTTCGTCTCCTTCATTAATTTATGGTTCCATATGTTTTTAAATATAGTGGAAAATATCATTTTTAACACATTTTTTACCTTTACTTTAATAGATAGAAAATCATTGTAGTTAAATAACATTATTTTTAAACATTTAGCAAAAAAATATAATTGAATTTGTTTTTGATAAATTAAAACTAAAAAAAACTTAGAAAAATAAAAATGTTGAAATTTAAAAAGAAAAAAAAAATAAAAATCAAATTTATATAATTACCAAATCAAAAAATCTTAAAAAACTAAAGTGGAAAAAAAAAACAAAAAAAATTAAAAATATATTTAAACTAAGCTTAAATGAGAAATTAAAAAAAAAAATTATAGTCCAAAAACATTAGAAAATTTAAAAAGAAATTCAAAATTACTATTAAAAAGAAATTACACATATGTCATCATACCTAATTGACCTCATATATTTCTTTGCGGTTTTGAACGGGAATACTACTTCTCTGCGGTTTTGAAAGGGAATACTACTTTTATGGGATTTTGAAATTATTTCTCTATGGTTTTGAACGGGAATAATATTTCTCGGTGGTTCTACTATTTTGAAATTATTTGAGATTTTGAAATTATTTCTCGGCGGTTTTTGAACGGGAATACTACTTCTTTGCGGTTTTGAATGGGATTTTTATTTTATTTTATTTTATTTGAGATAATTTATTTCTAAGATTTTATATCTCGGGTTTTGGAATAACTTTGATTTTTACCTTTTTTACCCAGCTTTCTCGAGACTTCTCTTTGATTTTTACCTTTTTTACCCAGGCCAGACTTCTATGGGGTTTTATGAAATTATTTTTGGCTTCTTCAACTGGTTGAGCAATTGGACATCTGAAATGAGGTGAGTCACTTTTTACTTTGATTCAATTTTAATTTTACATAAAGAGATTTAAATATATTTTATTTATTATTTATTTTAAGTTTCATAAGTAAAAGTTGATTTGAGAGACAAAGTCAATCCATAATATTAATTGTTACATTTTTTGTTCTCTTCTTTTCAATATGAGCACTCCACAACCTATTCCAAAAGCTCATCCTAACAAGGGGAGGCCCCCCAAAATCAGCAGGAGTGAAGAAAGAGACTTAAAACTCCAAATAGAGCTAGAGGCAATGATTGATAAAAAAAATTAAAGATACCATTCAAACTCAAATAGAGGATAGATTCTTAGGGTTCAAGAGTGAAATGCAGACAATGAAGAATAGAATTCAAGAAATGGGAAAACATAAACAATCAACCCAAGAAGGAGGGGTTGAAGAAAATTACAACTTGAGAGATAGGATTAAAGAGCTAGAAGAAAAACTAACCAACAATTTGACCCTCAGTGATATGGAAAACAAATTGGATATCAAACCCATCAAAGAGGAAATGAATAAATTAATCGAACTGGACCATGAGCGTAACAAAAGAGCCTTGAACCTCATAATTTTTGGTATAAAAGAACAACAAGAGGAGGATACACTAGCAATAGTAAAAGAAAAATTAAAAAATAAATCACAAATTGATACAACTTACATCATAGAAGCAAAGAGGTTAGGAAAAATAATTGATCATAAAGATAGGTTGATCTGTGTCAAAGTAAGTTGTAATGACCATAAATATAGCATAATTAGTAAATATTCGAGCCTAAAAGGGTCATGAATATTTAGAAATGAAGACCTCATTCCCGAAGACCAAGTTGAATTAAGGAAGTGCTGACAACCATATTAATCTCTATTTTTACAAGCTTCCTACACAGGGTTTTTAAATTCTCGTCACTCGTCACAATATTTTTCATTAAACAACGCTTGTTACTCATCGCTTTCTACGTGCCTGCTTTTCGATTTTGTTTTCATGACTGTGAGCATGAAAACTCACAGCTGAAATTCATGTTTGATTTCATTAAAGGGTTAATGTTCATATGGTTTATCGTCGATTTGTCTTATTTTGTTATGAACATGGTTGTGTCCATGGTTATAACCCCTTGGTCTCCAACACACCTTGGTTACATATGTATTAAACCACCACCCATTTAGCATTCGACTAATGTTAATGGGGTTTTAATTTATAAAATCTTTGATTCAATTGTTTATTTGACATATTGATTTTGTGATCAAATCGTGCATATGCATACTATTGTTATCAACTCTTATAATCTTTGTGTGTACCATTATGCCAAGGTGTCATTCCAAGTACAGCATGGTATGATGTTTTTGCATGGCCTCGATCTACACGACTTTTCTCACACGCATAGCAATTAACACTCCCGCCTACCATTTTGAGCTGTCTTTGCATTACATTGGGGAAGCTCGGGGCAATGGCTCTATTCTTGTTCTGTCAAACCCTATCGCTGAATCCCTTGTTGATTCCTTGCTATTAGCCATGGCCCCTATGGTGAGAATTGAGCCCAACTGTGTCCAGACATTGTTATCATTTGATAATGCCCGAGAAGACTTAGAGAGGAATGGTTGGCGTGTCTTTGTTGAAAAGTTCAAGAGTCTTAATTTAACAGTTGCTCAAGAATTCGCGCTAAAGTTTGATGGTTTCAAAGCTAAAATAGGAGATGTCCAGCTTGAGTTAAACGAAGATTTTATTAGCCAAGCCACCGGTCTGCCAGTCGTGGGACAAAAGTGGTTTAACAACTCAAAGGTTGAAGAGGTTCCCTGGTCATTGTAGTTCACCTCAAGGAGGATTACCAGCTGTGATCGAGGTATGCCCGTTTCAGCTCTAAAACCTAGATGGCACGATCTATTAGCTATTGTCAAACAATTCGTTACCTGTGAGGGGAGATATGGTTTGGTTTTCTTATATCGCTTGCGGTTGCTCATGAGTTTTATCAATTTCCCCCTGAACATGCCCTATTTTCTCCTTCGAAGTCTATAGAAAATGGCAAAGCATTTTAAAAGGAAGAAATCTGATTCTAGCCTATTCCACCATTGTTTGATCAAGATTATTATTGTACATCAGTTGAAATTAAACGATGATTGTTGGGATGCCTTCCTGTTAAGGAATGGTTTTGTTAGCAGTGAAATAGGACATGTTGACAAGTCTGTCGTCATAGAAACCCTCGTCGAGCCTACCATCCCTCCTCCTTCGCTCTTGCCCTGTGATCCTATTTCTAATGTGGAACCCTCGACCTATCCTGAAACTACCCAACCCGACGCTCTACCAGATTCGTATCCCAAAGGTGGTGTTAAGTCTGTTAAAAAATCTGCAAATAAAAAGTGTAAAGGCAATGTTGAGATCAATTATAAGAGTAAAAGAGTTGCTCGTTGGGTTTCACGATGTGCCTGAAATAAACCTAAGCCCTGTGCAGACCAAAACGCATTTGTGTTAAGCGAAGATTCTGATTCAGAAATTGAAAGATTTTTAACTAAAGAATATCCATATTCGTATGGACTTTGCTCTGGTAAACCCTATGATTATGTTACAAACCTTCCACCGTGTCTTAAAGATAATCCCGATTTCCCTGGAATCAAACTCAGTAGTGAACCTATAGGTCAAATGGAAAATTCCCCACCTGTTAATACCATCACTGATAATACATAGTCTATTCAGCCGCAATGTAACGAATGTCAAGCATGGATCGATAGGTATTACAGAGACGTGCCTTTACTTCAGTCTCGGCTAAAATCCTTGGAAGGCCAGGTGAATTTGCTAACGAAAGAGAATAGCAGACTTTAGACCGTAGCTCAAACTAAAGATAAACGAAAAAAAACCAGAGGGTCTGTTGTTTTTAAGAACATGGAATCAACGACTGCCATTGTAAATTCAAAAATTGCTTGATTAAGTCGAATCCCTTAATCTGAGGTATGATGTTTAAAAATAAGTTTAGATGATTTTATCTTTTTTTTTAATTAGAATACATGATTTGTTTGCACATATTACCTCTAGTCTGTTTTGATTGATTCAATAAAATATGTTTCTAGTTATAATTATAACTAGCTACAGAATCGTGAGATTTTGTAGCTAGTTACTAGAATTCAAATTTCTTGTTTTTATAACCAAAAATGCAATCTGAAATCTTTTATTCTTATGTCTTTTCAGGAACCTACGATTTCTAAAGGAGATTTGAACCACTGGTGGCATCTCTCAGCATGCTATTTTTATGTTGTTTTAGAATAGTCTGTTAGTTTTGATATCAAGTAGAATCTGGGAGGTTGCATCCCCCACAATTTTTGGAACAAAATAGATGATATCCACAGGATACGTTTTGATCCTGTAACCTATATAAATGTGTTGTTTTGTAAATTAAAGACCATTGCTGCCTGGGAGCAAAAAACTATGGATTTATGATTGACAGACTTGAATGGAAATTGATATTTGCACAGCTTTAGCTTCGATATATCGTATTTTTATTCAAGTTATGGTCATTTCGATTTGTAATTAAATTGTGACTACTTTAGATATCATGGTTTATTATAGATTGGTGTGATGAAATTTATATGATGTCCATGTTTTATGTCCCTTATATTATATACAACAATTACTCTGTTCAAATTTGATGATTAGAAGATTAATCTTCTTTATTCAATGAGCAGTTATATACAAATTTTTACAGCCAGGTTTATCTCAATGTGACCATTTGTAAAATCATAAAATTGCTGTCAATACTTCTCTTATATGTTCTGTCATTAGCATTCAATCACTTCTGCTTCGCGTTTACGAGAAGCGTTCATAAGATTTGTTGCGGTTTACCCCATCAAACAATGAAATTGGATACTATACACAGGATGAATAGGAGATGCGATTACAGGTCAGTTTGCTATTTTTATTTTATTAGTTTAATTAATACAGAAAGTTCATGTAATCTAAACACATTTTACTATTCATCTCTGTTTTCAATTAGACAGTTAGCTATTTCGTTTCTTGTTTATGAAAGTTATAAAAAAAGAATGAATGATAGTTTTGCTGTCATAAATCAATCCATATTTGAGTTTCGCAGATTTAGATTAAAATTTGCATTCTGTAAATATTACACATATATTAGAGATATAATCCTATAGATATATTGTAGAGCTATTTTATAAATATTAGTTAGTGAACTGTAAGTTTATTGTAGATTTGTATATAGTTTTCAACGAGTGTTTTTTATAAGTTATCTTCTTTAGTTTTGTTTTTCACTTTCTTAGGACTTAGGTCGGCTAACAGAGCCGCTAAACCCGTCGGAGTGGATTAATCCAAACGGCTTGGGTTAAGTAGACAACCTCGGATCAGATTCACTCCTCCAGTTGACGAGCGGTCAATTTTGCCTCGTCAACAAATGATGCTAGAAGGAGGGCCTGAAAATTATTAATGGCACGAGGTGGTCGTAAGACTCCTCCACCAACTACCTGCTCACCTATAGTGACCAGAAGTCATTCAAACGACAACATTGTCCCTCAAACAGCAACCACATCAAACGATGATGTACGTATCACAGTTGAACCAGTAACCCCAAATCCTACGGGTGGTGACATACAAGAGATTTTTCGTCAATCTCTCATAAGAACACACAGTGCCTTCCCCCGTTTAAGACAACCAAACCAACCTTTGGACCAACCATTAGACTTCTCTGATATCATAAAACAACTTGCAGGCACTAATCTTACTTTAAACCCTGCAGATCCAATCCTCACTCCTGCAGCAGGAGGACCTGGTATACCACCATCACCACCTCCTTCATCTCCTTCTTCTTCTGGAGAAGATTCTTCTGACAAAAGCAATTCCTTATCCTAGCCTTCAACACCACCCACACCTATGGCCAACCAGAATAATCTCGCTAGACCCTGGCTCGAACAAAATGCAGTGGCCATACCTGGGCCTCAGCATCCCTTACCCAAACACCCAGAGAAATGGCTCCCTAAATTTGACCCGGACTCTAAACAGATCGTCGAAGATCACATCAAAAAGTTTATGTTAGTCATTAGACTCCGTAGTGTCGAGCACGAAAATGTAGTCTGTAGATTGTTTCCCTACACCTTTGAGATAAATGCCTCTACCTGGTACTTTGCCCAACAGCCCCACACCATCGTGTCATGGGAGAAGTTTGAATCCTGTTTTCTTGAGAAGTTCGGAGATGACAAGTCTCCAGAATTTCTAGTCATGGAGCTTTCTAGTTTAAGAATGAACCCCAAAGAGAAGATCAAATACTTTAATCAAAGGTTCTTAACACTAAAGAACCGAATCCCTACGGATTTGATGCTTGCCGAGAATCTTATCATAGCATATTATACGAAAGCCTTACATCAAAGCATAGCCATTTGGGTAAAGAGATCTAAGAAATCCATGTTGTTAGAAGCCTTCGAAGAAGCCAGTCAGATCGAGAAAGTAATCCTCAGCTTAAAAGACACTACTAGCAATGAAATAGAGACTAGTTCATCTTCCAAAAAGAAAATCGAAATACTCCCTAGACCTTCCCAAAACAAAGCCCAACCGGAAAGCTCAGATTTAGAAAAGTTATATAAAGTCGTCCAAAAACTGTCCAATCAAGTTATAGATTTGAAAAGGACGGCTGAAGAAGCTTCTTCAAGCAAAGGGCCTTACAAACCCTCGTTTAGGAATCCTTTTCCCACAAACCGACCTGATTCAAATACTGAAGGCCTAAATCTAGAAAGTCTGCAATTCGCTATTCAAACGATTCTAGAAGCACAGGATAACTTGATGCCTCCTAAGATCCCCGAGGAAGTAGTTGAACAAGAGACAGTAGAAGAAGATGAATCCTCTCCGAACATTTTTGGACATTTCTCAGATAGTATTTTTCAAGCTAATTTCGAAACAGTGCATCCTTACAATACTAGGAGTAAGACAACAAACAAGTCTTCTTCTGAAATCACTACGACTTTCCCCTCAAAGCAGTCTAAATCAACTGAGACTAAACAGAATTATGTAAAACCAAGCTTAGATTATGATTTGGTTGAAGATCTAAAGAAGCTAAGGGATAATATTTTTGTTTATGAATTATTAAAATTCCCTTTTCTTCTACAGAAAATGCTACAGAATATTGCAGAGAACAACAAAAATGGCAATCCAAGCAGTAACAAAGGTTTTCAAAACAACCCCAAAGTTCCTCAGAAGGCCTCCACCAAGACTACTTTTGAGTCTCACGAGAAAAGAGACCTTCCTGTAAATAATGTAACAAATTTAGATAAATTAGTTTTAGAGGTCGCGAATAAAAAGCAACAAGCTTCCACCATTAGTACTCGCAGAAATGTCCCTCCATTTTTGTTAATTTTTGAAATCTTCAATAGGAACGTGCACAACTGTATGGTAGATTTAGGAGCGTCATATAACGTAATTCCATGGTCTGTGTGTCAGAAGATTAATGTTGAAGTTCAACCATCCACCTTGAAGATCATCCAGCTTGATCGAACTAGTGTTAAAGTTATAGGCGAATTGAGAAATGTGCTTATAAGATTGTCATCTAACCCTAAAGTTCATCAAGTGATTTATATTATTGTTGTAGATATCCCAGAAGTTTATGGTTTGTTTTTAAGCAGAGACTGGTCAGAACAGCTACACGGCTATTTCGCGACAGATTGGTCCCACTTGTGGCTGCCCGAGAATGAAAATCCCAACATAATCAAGGTAAATTGTGAACGTTACCTAAAGTTCACAGTGACAGATTTAAATGATCCCAATGAGCCATTTACACCTTCTGCCGATTCACCCGAAATACAAGGGATGGATACCTTTTTCGGCAATTTGATGGCCAAAACTTCCGCTATCACTAACCCAGAACAACAGTCTGAAATTTTGACATATATATAGCCAGCAGCTTCTACCCAATGGTCACATGCACCCGAAAAAAATCAAATATGGTCTCTTTACTTTGACGGGTCAAAATCCAAGGAAGGAGCTGGTGCAGGCTGCATGATTATTGATCTAGCAGGTAACAAAACCCTGATTGCGTGCATGTTAGAGTTTGAATGTACAAACAACACAACAGAGTATGAGGCTTTATTGCAAGGCCTCAGGAAAGCATTAGATATGAACGTTCAAAATTTGTCTGTCTTTAGTGATTCGAAAATTGTGGTTAGACAGGTAAAAAATTCTATCTACTGTTTATCTCCGCACCTTAAAAGATACCAATCTGAGGTATGAAATTTGATGAATAAGTTTTCTGCATTTAACATAAATTATGTTCCTAGATTGAATAATTTGGAAGCCGACTTGTTAGCTAAAGTAGCTTTGAAAATTTTCCCTGTAGAAGGATTATCTCCGAATGCATTCTCTGTCGAACTGTTGTTCAGACCATCCGTCCCCGACAACATCACGAATTGGAGAGTCTTCGATGAAGATCAACAGATTATAAGTTTCCTGCATATGGAAGAAACTTTCCAGGGCGCAGTAATCGATGAAGGTACTCATGACGAAAATCTTCGTGAATTTACGGTAATACCAAATCCAAGATGTCCTGAATCTTCATCAGACATGGTAAATTATATCCCGAAATCTGTAGTTAGATTAGAAAATTTTTATGATCTTCACGACAAGTTCAAAAAATCAGTGAACTGTAAAATGAATAGTTCCTCTTTAACACATGAAAAAATAAACTTGGGAACTAAAGACAACCCACAGTGCATTAATTTAGAGGTGGGATGTTCTGAACAAGAAAAAATAGCGTTTATTAAATTGTTTAAGGAATTCAAAGATGTCTTTTCTTGGACGTACGACGACCTAAAAACCTTTGATCCTAACATCATACAACACGTTATTCCTATGAAACCCCAAACCCAACCTTTTCAACAAAAGTTAAGGAAAATGCATCCAAAACTCGAACCAACTGTCAAGAAGGAATTAAATAAACTCCTAAACGCTAAGATAATCTTCCCAGTTAGGCACACGCAATGGGTCTCTAATCTTGTCCCTGCCCATAAGAAGAGTGGTGAAATCCGACTATGTGTCGATTTCCGAAATCTTAATCAAGCGTCTGATAAAGACAACTACCCTATCCCACCCATGGAACAGATCCTTCAACAGGTATTTGGTTCTGAAAGATTATCCTTATTGGATGGTTTTTCAGGGTATAACCAAGTCCTGATGTCCCCTCCAGATCAACTTAAAACCACCTTCCGCACTCCATGGGGCACCTACGCTTATAGGAAGATGCCATTTGGACTCATAAATGTTGGTGCCACTTTCGAGAGAGCAATGGACATCGCTTTTCGAGGCTTAATCAATCTATCTATCGTAGTTTACCTAGACGATGTTACTGTCTTCTTGAAAAACAAAGCAGATCATCTAGCTCATTTAAGATCCATTCTACAACGATGTCGTAAGTACGACATTTCTTTGAATCCTAAGAAATCTATATTCGCAGTAGAACAAGGTAATCTCTTAGGATTTATTGTATCAAGCAAAGGGATGATTATCGACCCTGAAAGAACTCAAGTCATTTCGAAACTCCCCCCTCCCTCGTCAAAAAAGTCTATGTAATCTTTCTTAGGTCAAATAAACTTTGTCAGGAGATTTGTCCCCAGCTTTTCAGAAATGGTGAGACCATTACAAAACCTAATAAAAAAGGGCGTACAATACCATTGGGGACCTTTAGAAAACCAGGCTTTTAATTCAATAAAAAAGGCCATAATAGACGCTCCTTCTCTAGTGAGCCCCGACTTTTCGCAAGACTTCACTCTCTACACATTCGCTTCTGACTGCTCTTATGTCGCTATCCTAACTCAATAGAACGTTGAAAACAATGAAGTCCCAATTGCCTTTATGAGCTCAGCCTTCAAAGGGGCAGAACTTAATTACCCAGTAGTAGATCAACAAGCCTATGCTATTTTTAAAGCAGTAAAGCACTTCCGATCTTATCTTTTGAAATCTAGGATGAAAATCATTGTCCCTTACCCAGCTGTCAGAAATCTATTAGTACAGAAAGAACTAGGCGAAAAAAGGGAAAACTGGGTCACATCCTTGCAAGAGTATGACATAGAAATCACCCCAGCATAAATAGTAAGAGGTCAAGGGTTATGCAAGTTAGTTGCTGACTCAGCTGCAGGACAACAAGAGGAAAATGATATGTTGAATCCAGGAAAACACTACCAAAATTTAATCTGCTGTGCACAAAACCCTGTTAGTTCCTAGTATGATGATATAAAATTTTGTCTTGAACATGGGTCAATTCCCCGTCACCTGGATCCCACAAAAAGAAGAGCGCTAAGATTAAAATCTGCTTCCTTTCAGCTGATTAATGGTATTCTGTTTCATCAAAATTTTGATGGAGTACTAATGCGCTGTCTTGAGAAAGATGAAGCAGAAAAGGTCTTATTGGAATTGCACACAGGAGAAGCTGGTGGGCATTTTGGTGGAGATACCACTGCCCATAAAGTATTAAGAGCACGTTACTACTGGCCCACACTTTTTAAAGATGCTCATGCTTTGTGTCGCAAGTATGTAATTTGTCAGAAAGCATTTGGACGGATATCGAAACCAGCCTTCCCTATGCAATCTGTTTCAGTAGACTCCCCTTTTCAGCAGTGGGGTCTAGATATTATAGGCCCAATTAATCCGCCATCCTCACAGCAGCATAAGTTTATCATAAAAGCCACAGATTACTTCACCAAGTGGTCCGAAGCTGCCCCATTAAAAGCTGTAAATACCAGTCAGGTAATAGATTTTTTGAATTCAAATATTATTACTCGTTTTGGTATCCCTGACTGCCTGGTATTTGATAACACTTCCTATTTTTCGTCTCTTGAGATGAGTGATTTTTCTCTAGAAAAAGGAATTAAACTAAAATATTATGCCAGCTATTACCCTCAAGGCAATGGATTGGCAGAATCAACTAATAAAAATATGATCAAAATTATCACGAGAACGGTCTCTGAAAACTATAAAAATTGGCATAATGCATTGTTAAGCGCAATCTGGGCTGATAGAGTGACTCCAAAAACTGTTGTGGGTAACTCACCCTTCTTTCTCATTTACGACAGAGAGGTAATTCTGCCACCACATATTCTCCTTCCCTCTCTGCAGCTATCGCAGAAAATACAAGAAGAGGACTGTCCCCCTTTGGAGAATCGAATTAACGCTTTGTTAAAATTAGAAGTGAGGGCTCAAGCGAAATGGAAATTGGATCAACATCAACTCGTTGTTAAAAGCTGGTTTGATTCCAATTCTGCCTCTGACAGAAATTTTGAGGTAGGTGACCTTGTTCTAAAATGGGACAAACCGCATGAGGGAAAAGGAGAGCATACAAAGTTTCAGAACTTGTGGCTAGGACCATTCTTGATTGCTAAGAAATTGGGTCCCAGCTCCTTTCGATTACAGAATTTAGAGGGACAGCTAGACGCCTATCCGGTAAATGGCCAAGCTCTAAAAAGGTATTTCACCTGATGACACTCCCATGTACACTGTGTAAATATTTTTGTTTTGCTTTCTTTTTGTTTTTCTTTGCTGTTTTGCTTAGATTGTTCCCTTATGCTTACCAGTTTTTATTTTGAGACACACATACCTACACCATGAACTGTTTCAGACAAAGAGAACAGAAAAATTTCCCCTCTGAAATGACTAATGAAGATTGTTAAAACATCAATTATGATATTTTTCTGAAGCTTGCAGCCATGTTAAAGAAAGCTTATTGTTTGAAAAGCGTTTCTTGATTTCAATCTATAACTGAAGCTTTTCACGATCATCCATAAAAATTTCTTCTTACGTTGTCCCTATTCCTTAAGAGAACAACTCAGAGATGTCTCCCCGCCTTCGAAGGTCGGTTTATAAACAAACCATCTCTAGACCTTAATGAAGGACAGTTAAAAAATTTATTCAAGGTCTGTAATTATTAAAATATGTCCAAAATTCGGATTTTCAGCGTCACCCCGCTCTATTAAATATCTTTAAAATTAAATAAATCTTCAAAGAGCTGTGGGAAGTGCTTGTAAACCCGTCAGGATACTAAACAGGTCTGCTGGAAGCGGGTAAATACATGCATGACGCCAAGAAAACTTCGTTGGGGTACTGAATAGGCCCGCTAGCAGCGAAGCAATGTCATGTATATGAAAATTCTCAGATATGGAATCTTTTGACCTTAAATGTCCTTCGTTCTGATCTAGAACTTCTTGGCAGGATACAGATATCGGAGTGGGTTAAATGGCATCCCTGTCGAGGCTATGGACGCCTGCTGGCAGCAGCGGATCTGTCAACAGTATTGAAGATTTTAACTTTAACATCGTGACTCTCTTTTGTCGAGATTGTTATCAGTTTTCGTATTTTAAAATAACAAGCAATCTGAAACTGGAATGTTTTATAATTGACAATGATGTTCAAACAGTTTCTTAGTTGTTTTCGAGTTGAAGTTTTTCTGATTATCCTAATCTGGACTTGTTTGTTTAGCAGAGATAACTGCTTCTACCAGTGTGTCGCCATTATTGGCAGCCATATTAATCTTTATTTTTACAAGCTGCCTACACAGGTTTTTTAAATTGTCGTCATTTTTCACAATCTTTTTCATTAAACAATGCTTGTTACTCGTCGCTTTCTACGTGCCTGCTTTTCGATTTTGTTTTCATGACTGTGAGCATGAAAACTCACAGCTGGAATTCATGTTTGATTTTATTAAAGGGTTAATGTTCATATGGTTTATCGTCGATTTGTCTTATTTTGTTATGAACATGGTTGTGTCCATGGTTATAATCCCTTGGTCTCGAACACACCTTGGTTACATATGTATTAAACCAACACCCATTTAACATTCGACTAATGTTAATGGGGTTTTAATTTATAAAATCTTTGATTCAATTGTTTATTTGACATATTGATTTTGTGATCAAATCGTGCATATGCATACGATTGTTATCAACTGTTATGATCTTTGTGTGTACCATTATGCCAAGGTGTCATTCCAAGTACATCGTGGTATGATGTTTTTGCATGGCCTCGATCTACACGACTTTTCTTACACGCATAGCAATTAACACTCCCGCCTACCATTTTGATCCGTCTTTGCATTACGTTGGGGAAGCTCGGGGCAATGGCTCTGTTCTTGTTCTGTCAAACCCTATCGTTGAATCCCTTGTCGATTCCTTGCTGTTAGCCATGGCTCCTGTGGTGAGAATTGATCCTAATGGTGTCCAGACATTGTTATCATTTGATAATTCCCGAGAAGACTTAGAGAGGAATGGTTGGCGTGTCTTTGTTGAAAAGTTCGAGGGTTTTAATTTAACAGTTGCTCAAGAATTTGTGCTAATGTTCGATGGTTGCAGAGCTAAAATAGGAGATGTTCAGCTTGAGTTAAATGAATATTTTATTAGCCAAGCCATTGGTCTGCCAGTCGTGGGACAAAAGTGGTTTAAAAACTCAAAGGTTGAAGAGGTTCCCTGGTCATTGTAGTTCACCTCAAGGAGGATTACCAGTTGTGACCGAGGTATGCACGTTTCAGCTCTAAAACCTAGATGGCACGATCTATTAGCTATTGTCAAACAGTTCGTTACCTGTGAGGGGAGATATGGTTTGGTTTTCTTATATCACTTGCGGTTGCTCATGAGTTTTATCGATTTCCCCCTGAACATGCCCTATTTTCTCCTTCGAAGTCTATACAAAATGGAAAAGCGTTTTAAAAGGAAGAAATCTGATTCTAGCCTGTTCCACCATTGTTTGATCAAGATTATTATTGTACATCAGTTGAAATTAAACGATGATTGTTGGGATGCCTTCCTGTTAAGGAATGGTTTTGTTAGCAGTGAAATAGGACTTGTTGACAAGTCTGTCATCACAGAAACCCTCGTCGATCCTACCATCCCTCCTCCTTCTCTCTTTCCCTGTGATCCTATTTCTAATGTGGAGACCTCAACCTATCATGACACTACCCAACCCGACACTCTACCAGATTTGTATCCTAAAGGTGGTGTTAAGTCTGTTAAAAAGTCTACAAATAAAAAGTGTAAAGACAATGTTGATATCAATTATAAGAGTAAAAGAGCCGCTCGTTGGGTTTCAAGATGTGCCTAAAATAAACCTAAGCTCTGTGCAGACCAAAACGCATTTGTGTTAAGCGAAGATTCTGATTCAGAAATTGAAAGATTTTTAACTGAAGAATATCCATATTCGTATGGACTTTGCTCTAGTAAATCCTATGATTATGTTACAAACCTTCCACCGTGTCTTAAAGATAATCCCGATTTCCCTGGAATCAAACTCAGTAGTGAACCTACAGGTCAAATGGAAAATTTCCCACCTGTTAATACCATCACTGATAATACACAGTCTATTCAGCCGCAAAGTAACGAATGTCAAGCATGGATCGATAGGTATTACAGAGACGTGCCTTTACTTCAGTCTCGGCTAAAATCCTTGGAAGACCAGGTGAATTTGCTAACGAAAGAGAATGGCAGACTTAAGACCGTTGCTCAAACTAAAGATAAACGACAAAAAACCACAGGGTCTGTTGTTTTTAAGAACATGGAAGCAGCGACTGCCATTGTAAATTCAAAAATTGCTTGATTAAGTCGAATCCCTTAATCTGAGGTATGATGTTTAAAAATAAGTTTAAGATGGTTTTATCTTCTTTTTTTAAATTAGAATACATGATTTGTTTGCACAGATTACCTCTAGTCTGTTTTGATTGATTCAATAAAATACGATTCTAGTTATAATTATAACTAGCTACAGAATCGTGAAGATTCTGTAGCTAGTTACTAGAATTCGAATTTCTTGTTTTTATAACCAAAAATGCAATACGAAATCTTTTATTCTTATGTCTTTTCAGGAACCTACGATTTCTAAAGGAGATTTGAACCACTGGTGGCATCTCTCAGCGTGCTATTTTTATCTTGTTTTAGAATAGGCTGTTAGTTTTGATATCAAGTAGGCTCTGGGAGGTTGCATCCCCCACATTTTTTAGAACAAATTAGATGATATCCACAAGATACGTTTTGATCCTCTAACCTATATAAATGTGTTGTTTTGTAAATTAAAGACCATCGCTGCCTGGGAGGAAAAAACTATGGATTTATGATTGACAGACTTGAATGGAAATTGATATTTGCACAGCTTTAGCTTCGATATATCGTATTTTTATTCAAGTTATGGTCATTTCAATTTGTAATTAAATTGTGACTACTTTAGATATCATGGTTTATTACAGATTGGTGTGATGAAATTTATATGATGTTCGTGTTTTATGTCCCTTATATTATATACAACAATTACTATGTTCAAATTTGATGATTAGAAGATTAATCTTGTTTATTCAATGAGCAGTTATATACAAATTTTTACAGCCAGGTTTATCTCAATGTGACCATTTGTAAAATCATAAAATTGTTGTCAATACTTCTCTTATATGTTCTGTCATTAGCATTCAATCACTTTTGTTTCGCGTTTATGAGAAGCGTTCATAAGATTTGTTGCGGTTTACCCCATCAAACAACGAAATTGGATACTATACACAGGACGAATAGGAGATGCGATTACAGGTCAGTTTGCTATTTTTATTTTATTAGTTTAATTAATACAAAAAGTTCCTGTAATCTAAACACATTTTACTATTCATCTCCGTTTTCAATTAGACAGTTAGCTATTTCGTTTCTTGTTTATAAAAGTTATAAAAAAAGACTGAATGATAGTTTTGTTGTCATAAATCAATCCATATTTGAGTTTCGCAGATTTAGATTAAAATTTGCATTCTGTAAATATTACACATACATTAGAGATATAATCCTATAGATATATTGTAGAGCTATTTTATAAATATTAGTTAGTGAACTGTAAGTTTATTGTAGATTTGTATATAGTTTTCAGTGAGTGTTTTTTATTAAGTTATCTTCTTTAGTTTTGTTTTTCACTTTCTTAGGACTTAGATCGGCTAACGAAGCCACTAAACCCGTTGGAGTGGATTAATCCAAACAGCTTGGGTTAAGTAGACAACCCCGGACCGGATTCACTCCTCCAGTTGACGAGCGGTCAATTTCGCCCGTCAACAGGAAGGAAGTTCAAAAGGTAAAAGAAGCCAGGGAAGAAGAAAAATGGGCAATAATTAGAAATCAAAAAGCTATTGTTAGGGATAGAGATTAGAAGGATAATCATAAATAGGAATTTAGAACACTCATGATCCTTTTAAAGGTCCTATAATTAATATATTTTGAAATCCATTTTGAATTATTTTGAATTTTGATAAAACTTTAAAGTTTAAATATTAATATTGTATAATATATTTCAATTTTTTGGGTGATCTAGAGTTCTATGGCTATACATAAAGAAAAAGTGGTTCAATTTCTTTTTATTGTAATTAAATTTTATTAATATATTTTGAAATCCATTTTGAATTTTGATAAAACTTTAAACTTTAATTATTAATATTGTATAATCTATTTCAATTTTTGGGGTGATCTAGAGTTCTATTGCTATACATAAATCAAAAGTAGTTAAATTTCTTTTTATTGTAATTAAAGTTTATTAATGTATTTTGAAATCCATTTTGAATTATTTTGAATTTTGATAAAACTTTAAAGTTTGGGGTAATCTAGAGTTCTATAGCTATACATAAAGAATCACAAGTATAATTCTAAAGAATCACAAGTAATCATTTACCCTCTTAAGGTCCGATAGACCAATTGGTCTTAGTGGACATTAATCATCATCATCAATAAAACACACAAAAAAATAAAAAATATATAAACAAAATACAAATTAAAACACCTAAAATTAAGAAATTTAATACAAAATAAAAAAACACAAAATTACAAAAAAAACTTAAATTTTTTTATTAAAAATGAAAATTAATTAAAATTTAAAAAACATAATATATATATATATATATAAACAAAATACAAATTAAAACACCTAAAATTAAGAAATTTAATACAAAATAAAAAATAAAAAAACACAAAATTACCAAAAAAACTTAAATTTTTTTATTAAAAAATGAAAATTAATTAAAATTTAAAAAACATATTATATATATATATATATATATATATATATGGGGGGCGATGCCCGACATGGCCCCCGTCCTCTTATCAGCAGACTCTCATGAATATAGTTATTCAATTATTATATAATAATAGTTGATATGTCCTCATTCTCAGTAGGATCTATCTATTTGTGTTATTATTTGTTAATTAATGCCCCATTTCCACTTAAGGATTTTTTAAAATTTGGAAAACTATATACATTGGTTCTAAAACCAATTTTTCGAATAATTATTCCCCTTTTTAATTATTTTGATTTTCACTTTATGAAATTTTGAATTTCTTTTTAAAATTATGTAAATTTCATTTAAAGTAATGTTATGAATACATTAAATTTCACTTAGAGTTAAGACAATACACAAATCTACAACATGCTTGGTTGTGCATGCCAACAAATATTACATTACATATTTTAAATTTTTGAAAATAAAAAATAACTAAAATATTTTTTAAAATTTAATAATTTTTTTATTAATTTTAATTTAATAATATTTTGATTAATATTATCAAATAATATTTGGAAAATAGTTTAAAACCAAAATTAAGTTTGTTTGGTGCACGATTATATGACATATAATATGGTTTAAAAATTCTATAATATAATTGAAAAATACTTTTAAAATATTTTTACTTTTAATGTTTAAATACACGATATAATTAGGTTACTTTTAACCTACACCATATAATTGGCATATATTTTACCTATAAAATTATGTTTTCATAAAACAAAACATTTAATATAAAAGAGAATATAAAATTAAACAAAGTACTCTACACAACTTGGTGTTGTCCATTCCATCTTGTCATTCATGAGTGTTTATTTAATTATTATTATTATTATTATATAATATACAGCCCATTCCATCTTGTCGTTCATGAGTGTTTATTTAATTATTATTATTATTATAATATAATATATAGCCTGAGTGGACTTAATGGTTAAGAACATGTGTTTCCTCTTAAGAGGTCACAGGTTCAAATCTAGATTTTTACGTTTTAATGGATTTTTTACTATTTTTTTTTTCAAAAATAAATATATATTTTTTAAAAATTATTGTTTTCTGGGAAAATTTTAAATTTTTTTCATTCTTTTTTAGTTTTTGTTTTTATTCACCATTTTTTTTAATATTTTTTTTTTTTCAAATTTGGGTTTTGAATATATATTTTTAAATGTTTTGTTTTCATGACATTATATATTATGTTGTGTTTGGAGTGATAAACTAAGATTTAAAAAGTAAGCATTTACAGGTTGATTTGATGATTTTCTTTGCAGTAACGATGATTTCGATTACCACTTTAAAAAAAATATCACTTTAATACCCCAGATTTAAAATGTGTGCTACCGGTAGCAGTTCATTTCAATTTGATGGTTGATTTTGAGGTTTTTGGTTTTAATGGATCCCCCCTTATCCCATTACTTTAGCCCAGAAGTATTCACCAGAAAGATCCCCTAGATCTCAGAGAAATGAAAACGAATTTATTTTCTCTTTATCGCTTAGAAGTTACTTATCTGGTAGGGGGGCTCTAGAGCTCTAAATCTCGAAGTAAACCTTATGATATTAAGAAATGCTTGTATAAATATTGACAATAGACTTGAGACCTATCAAAGGTGTTAGAAAAACAGGATCGTGGAGCAATAAAATAAAACAAATGCGGAAAATAAAACACAGAAGATACACAATACAAGAGAGACACAGATTTACGTGGTTCACCCAGTGTGGGCTACGTCCACCAGAGAAATTGCCAGGTCCTTCCTTTATTATTATCCAGCAAATAAAGGGATACAACCTACAACAAAACCCGCCGTAACTTCCTCTTCTTTATCTCACAGTCTCCTCTCTCAGAATACAATATTCGCCATCAACAATAGCCGCAATACATTTCCCTCATAAAAGAGGGTTGCCTTCTAGGGAAAAAAACCCTAACATAATCTCTACCGTTAGATCTGTGACCTTATAATCAATGGTCCAGATTTACAATGAGATTACAATATACATTTACAAGGCAATTTTTCCTTTGGGGGCTTTGCCCCCGAACCCCCTCTGGGGGCCCACTTGCCCCCAGACCCCGCAGAGGGGGTACCTCCCCTCTGCACTCCCCCGCGTGGAAGAGTGTACATACTTATGGGGTGTAAATACTTCATGGGGTATAAACACAGCTAAAAGTAAAAGACCTCAGAATCAAGAAGATAATTAGGCTCCACAACCAACAATCTCCCACTTGGAGACTGATCTCAACAACTCCACCGCTGTTGTCTATGATGGACTCTGAACCTTCTTGGACCTGGAAAATTTCTCATCTTCATCTTCATTCTTGAAGACCAACTGAAACTGAGCAAGAACTCAGTTATTCCTTGGTTACTCCCTTTGTTAACATTTATGCAAGATTCTGGCTAGTGTGTATCTTTTCCAACTTCAAATGTCCATCTTCCAAGACGGATCGTATGAAGTGGTACCTCAACTGTATATGCTTAGTCTTCGAATGGAAGGTTGAGTTCTTTGCAAGGTGAATGACACTCTGACTGTCACAGTACAACCTGCTATTTGTTGGTCACTATAATTGCTTAATTAATTTCAAACAACCAAGTGAAACATAAATTATCAACCCAGGGAAGTCTTTTGTTTCAAAGATAGCTGCGCACTATATATGCTCAATTCCAAAAGCACTTAGTGTTGTAGTAAGGAAATCATTCTATCTAACTTGCTGA
>JASDQU010502125.1:125656-136174 GCA_032191745.1 Picea mariana | reverse complement strand
TTAAAACTTGAGTCAATAAATCTAGGTGGCCTAGAAAACATTGAAATGGTTAGACCTTGTTAGAATAAAATAACTAATTTAACAGTAAATTATAAAATAAAAACCTAACAAAAATCTAAGTGTAAGTCTAAGACCAAGTCTAAGTCTAAATTTAAATAAAGGACTCATTGAATTATGATATAAATTAAAATATTTGAGAATGTAATCCAACTCTAGGAAAAAGGGGAATGAAATTTAAAAGTTGAATAAAATGCACATGTGTGCATGAAATTAATAAAATGGATTTTTAAAATAGAAATAAATAATACCATGAGACAATAGGAGTACACATGAAATAGAATCTTGATTCAACCTACCACTAGTATAACTAGAAGAAGACTCATAATCCAAATCTAACTAATATCTAGTTAGGGGACACTCATTAAATGAAAATTTGGGGAACAAAGGGACAACTAAGAGTGAAAATAGGAACACATTGGGGAATGTGAGGGAAATTGGATTTTTAAATAAAATAAAAAAGATATTTACTTGTGAAACTTGGGGATAGTGTGATAAGTGTGTGGGTGAATAATATTTTTGTATGTATTTGTGTTTTGAGGCGTATGCACGATGTATTTCATGTATCCATTTTATGAAATTATATCAGTGATCCATCACATGTTATTGACATGAGTTCTTTGCAGGTAATAGACGAGGGGGCTCTCATAGAAAAGCCAATCCACATTATAGACCATCTCACTCGACAACTACGACATCGAATAGTGGATCAAGTCAAGGTCCAGTGGGACAACTATAGTACACACTCGACCACATGGGAGGAAGAATATGAAATGTGTCAACAGTTTCATTACTTGTTTGATAAATTAGACATATAGATATATGTCATATACATTTATTTACTTGCATTTATATACTTTACAAACTTCGGGACAAAGTTTAAAACAAGAGGGGGTGTATGTAACAAATTGTTCTGCTGAGTACACTCCTATTGACTTATTCTTTGAGGACACTTGTGTGCAAGTGATCTGGCTATAGTACATTATGATTTCATTTCAATTATGAGTTATATATGATGTTGATGATGTATTGTAATTCATTTTTTCTTCCATATATATATGTATTGACAGATATTATTGATGAGTTCTCCTAAGTGTGTAGGACACATGACAGGTTATGGATGTTGATGGCATCAGTGGGCTTCCTTGGACTCTAGATCAAGTCAAGGAGCGGATTGTATTTTGATTGAGTATTTCATTTTACACACATGTGATACATGATAGATTGTAGTATGATTTATGTATGTGGATTATTGACACTATTTGTTTTAGTGGAAGCAGGCTTGACAATGCTTGCTAATCCGACTCACATAAGGAGTAAAAGGGTCATGCACAAAAACTAGACATTGAGGGAGAGGTGTGGCAATGTCCTTGTCACAACATACTAGCACTCTCATCGTGGTATGAATTATAGGTTAACGATTACCTAGTTCAAAAGGGTCACGATGTCATGGGAGTAGACTGAGAAATCCTTATTCCTTAGAATCCCTTAGTCTCTCACAAGGTATACTGAATGGAGTGTTGACTCCAAGGGTTGGAAAAAATTCCAAAATCAGTCTAAGGTGAGTGGCACCCTTGGATCATGGAGGTGCATCTTGAAGGGCACGTCATGTAATTAAAACTTGAGTCAATAAATCTAGGTGTCCTAGAAAACATTGAAATGATTAGACCTTGTTAGAATAAAATAATTAATTTAACAGTAAATTATAAATTAAAAACCTAATAAGAGTCTAAGCCTAAGTCTAAGTCTAAATTTAAATAAAGGATTAAATGAATTATGGCATAAATTAAAATATTTGAGAATATAATCAAACTATAGGAAAAATGGGAATAAAATTTAAAGGTTGGATAAAATGCACATGTGTGCATGAAATTAATAAAATGGATTTTTAAAATAGAAAGAAATAATAATATGAGAGAAAAATAGTACACATGGAATAGAATCTTGAGTCAACCTACCACTAGTCTAACTAGAAGAAGACTCATAATCCAACTCTAAATAAGCTCTAGTTAGGAGACACTTATTAAATGAAAAGTTTGGGAACAAAGGGACAACTAAGAGAAACAATAGGGACACATTGGGGAATGTGAGGGAAATTGTCTTTTTAAATAAAATAAAAATGGTATTTACTTGTGCAACTTGAGGAGAGTGTGACAAGTGTGTGGGTGGATAATCTTAATTTAATTAATTTAAAAACATTAATTATTTGTGCGTGAGGACATGTGTCATTTGGGTATTTTCTATAAAACAAATGTGGTAGAAGGGAAATGGAGTTCACATTTTCTTGGTATTACTACACTACGAAAATTTTGTGCACTGTGTTTTACTTGTGAGAGTTGGGATACCAAGATTGTAAAAGGAGTGGAAGCTCTTCCTTGCGAGGAAAGTCTTAGATATATTGTTTATTTATTTCTTGTGTGTGGGCTCTTTGCAGCTCAGGGGATAAGGGGGAAGAAGAGTACCCCTAGCATTGGTTGGGAGGTACCAGTGAAGTTTTATTGATTAGCAAGTGGGAGTACAGAAGGAGCGCAAGTTTTTGAAGTACATCTTCAAATCTCAGGCTTCATTGGTTTCAATATTTATTTCAAAAAATGTTGGAACTGAAGCATTGGGTTCCCCAACTATATCAAACTCCGTGTGTTGGAGTAATATCATTCTTAAATTATGAAAGTGTGATAGTAAACCTCCACAGGGCATTCAAAATTCCATTGATATGATTCAATTGTATATTAACGAGTGGTAGATAACCAGAATTGTGCAATAAGTAAATAATTGCACAATTTTATATTAACGAGGAGTAGACAACCAAGTAATGCACAAGAAGTAAATAATTGCGCTGTGTTTATATTAACAAGTTGTCGACAACGTAGCGTTATCATAATTGTTAATAGCCAATTATTACATAATGTATTCAACAAGTATTTTGTCAAGAGGATTCAGTTTAGTTCGGAGGCATGATAAACAAGAAAATTGGAATAGAAATAAAAACTTGTAATATTGGCGTTTAGTGTATTGGAATCACTGTATTATTAAGGTATCAAAGTTGTTGATTATCTAATTGAATAATACTTTCACTATGAAATAGGAATGGTAAGCATGTGATGGAAGTTTGTAAAAGATACTTAAAACGCATAGTTATGGAACCTCCTTGTTATATGCTTCCTACTAAGATAACCTTTATGTGGGCACAATCTTGAAATTAGTTTATAACACTTTTAGGATTTGAGTGGTAGGAAAATAAAGAGTTTCTAAGGTGAGTTATATTGGAATAATAAATGATTCTTTATTGAAAGGAGTGTGAAATTTATGTTGTGTATTTTGATTAATTAAATAGTTGAGGATCTTAGACCTTCCTACTAGGGTCTCTAGTAATTGTAATTATAATAATATAAGATTTGTTATATTAATAATTTAATGAGTAAGGGAGTGTATTAATGATTGTCATTAATGAGTTTATTGATGTAACTATTCTTGTTTAGTTGATAGATAGTATTGTGACAATTTAAGAAGTTATTAATCTACGATATAAATGATTATAAAGGTAAAACGTCATTTTAAGTATTTAAAATCATCACCTATGCCTCTTAATAAATTTAATTCTGAAGTGTGTCAGTCTTAATTAAGTAGGTGCGATGAGTTTTTCTTAAAATTTGGTTAAGTCACTGGTAATTCTTTTAACCTCATAATGGTATTTAAATAGATCGTAATATATATATTGAAATGTTGGATTCTTTGAATAAATGAATTTATGTTTTTAATGTTGAAATTTTAAGTATTGAATTTTAGATTAGGATAGGTTACGGGAATAGATATCTCCATGTTCCTCTAAACAATCGCCAGTCCTGAGATCTTAAATGGTCAAAATCAATCGGATAAATCATAGACTTAAGTGTTGTTTATGTGTCTTGGAGGTTGTTGTCACAAGGGAAAACCCAGGGTTCAACGCTACAACAACGCACCAACAAAACCCTAACTATCGACCCTTTCGACAACACCTATGAAGAAGATGAAGTCTCACCTGAGGTAGAGGCAGGGGTGGTCGCAAGACTCAGGTGTCTGCAACCTTAGCTGGGACACATATATGTGATTATAACACTTGATAGAGCACTTAGCACCATTAATTCATCATTATTTAACCAATATCCACTTCACAGAGAAAACATAGCATCACAACATTCACTCTGATCTAATGTATTTAAGCACTTAGCATAAATAAATGGATCAGATCCAACAGATTCAAGCACTAAGTACATTCACCTATATCAAATCTAGCAGATTCATCATAGCACAAAGGATAAACAGATTTATCTATCTATTTATATCAAGCACTTAGCAAATAACACATAAATACACCAACACATCGCACAAAGCAGAATAAAACAATATTTACGTGGTTCACCCCCACCCTGGGGCTACATCCACCAACTCTTCTTCTTTATTAACTTTAATCAGTCATCTACATGCACAAAGCCACAAAAACCTACTCCGCATAGGACAGGAGATCTGCGCGCACCTCGCCAGATCCTCCTTCCCTAAGCTAGGTCTAGCACAAAGCCTTTCACAATCTGTTACAACCAGTTGCACTTAGCTCTACAAGTTTCTCACAATATGCATAGAGCATCTACAAACCATACTTGCACTTAGCACTTAGCTTATCAGACTTTTTACTTATATCACCTAGCTCCTTATTTATACTTTACAAAACAGGCCTAAACATGGATAAACCCATGGGCCGACATCCCATACCCATTACATATTCCCAAATCCCAAAAAGGACCCAAAAAGGGGTCGATATCCCCCGATCTCTACTTCATATTGCACTTTGTCTTCGACAGGATGTTGAAGTCCCAAAATAGGTCAACTTGACCAAGGATCTCCCAAAAATTGGTCAAGTGTCAACAGGCCCCCAACACTCACCTGTAACTCGTCCCACGTCACTCTGGTCTGACTAGTTCTGCTTCAAACGCCTCAAGCTGCTTCGACTTACTGTTGTGTTATGCCCTCCAGTTCAATGAACTCTTGGATAACTACATCGTTGATAGGTCCCTCTAGACATTTTTCAGCTGTACTGACAACCTACTCTAGCTCTGCTCCTTGGCCTTCTACCTCTATAAATAAATTATAGGCCTTATCTTGTACGGGTTGGAGACTTTGAGTTACTTCCATAACTCTACTCTGGATAGTATGGATTTTTTGTTGTGCAGTGCGTTTCTCTTGGGAGCACTTCATTCTTTCCACAACTGACATGGAATTCAGCTACGCTTGTATCTTTTCGGCTTGATACTTCGCCTCTTGGAGTGTGTTATGCCCTCCAGTTCAATGAACTCTTGGATAACTACATCGTTGATAGGTCCCTCTAGACATTTTTCAGCTGTACTGACAACCTACTCTAGCTCTGCTCCTTGGCCTTCTACCTCTATAAATAAATTATAGGCCTTATCTTGTACGGGTTGGAGACTTTGAGTTACTTCCATAACTCTACTCTGGATAGTATGGATTTTTTGTTGTGCAGTGCGTTTCTCTTGGGAGCACTTCATTCTTTCCACAACTGACATGGAATTCAGCTACGCTTGTATCTTTTCGGCTTGATACTTCGCCTCTTGGAGTTGTGACTCTAGTCCCTTCAGTTTCGGGTTGTCCGTGAGTTGTTCATAGGTCTGGGAACTGCAATCAGTGAGCTTCTTACATTCCAGGGTAAGAGCCTTTAGCATTTCAACTATGCTACGAGAAGTGGCTTCTCTTTGGTGTCTTACATCTTGTGGGGTCTCAGGTACAGTGCCTCTAAATATGCTATGCATTGTTGTAGCTGTTGGATGGCTTGTACGAGCTGGTTCACCTGCTGTGTAACTCGGTCTTCTGCCTTGATTTCTAAGATTACCATAGAGCAAAGTGCTCTGTTGACCGCTTCTTTTACTTCGAGTTTCTCCGTGAGCAACTGTTCCTTTTCTTGTTGTAGTTGTGATTTTTATTCATCGAACTTCACTTGGAGAGCAAGTGTTTCCTATTATGCAACACTACGTTGCTCTACGAGTACTCCTTGTACTAGTGTCAAAGCCTAGGTGGCTTGCTTTGTTTCATACTGTGCTCCTTGAAGGTGAGCTTCTATTGTATCGGCTAGGCGGTGGAGTTGAGCTAGCTCATCTCCCAATTCTGGTTCTCCTGGCATAGTGTAGAATGCACGACTGGACTATAGGACCTGTTGTACCCCTCAGAGTTCAGTCTCAATTTGATCATACATATCCTCTTTCTTTGCTTCTTGTTTCTCTGTTATTTCCAACGAAGCATCTTGCAGGGCTGCTATGAGGAAGTTGAAGTCATCAAAGGTGAGGGCAGTCTGAATCTTGATCATGGTGGCCTTTGATTTCTTCCGAGAGGAAGGTTTCAGAGGTGAACCTTTCCTCTTATTCAGGGGATCAACATCGTCTCCTTACTTCTGTTTGACTTCTTTGTCATCTAATTCTATGCCATCACTTCCTTGCTATGGTGATATGGAAGCAGTTTTCATAGATGCGCTGTCTAATTCTTGGACATTTTCGGTCTTCTTTGTCCTACTAATTCTGGGTGTATCCTATGTAGTTTCTAGGATGTCAATGTCAGATATCTCCGTAGGGTATGCTGGAATAAGGAGGTCTACCGACCAGTCCTTAGTGATCTCCTCCAAGTCTTCCTCTATCAGCTTGTAGTAGGACTGAAGTCGTTGCTTGTGTTCGTCAGTAAGCACTGTGATGTAAATAAAATGTCGATCTGTGATGAACTTCATCAAAGGCCTGAACCAGTGTAGAGTGTTCGGAGTCATGCGAGGCTCATATTGTATGGCTATCTTCAGTTGATTGTAGTAGGTATGAAAAAAAACATTTGACTATCATTGTTTATTCATATCGCTTGAATACCACAGGGTACTGAACTTCGTAGCTAGTGGTTCAAATGGCTCGATGTGTGGGAAGGTCGTACCTTCCAGCATCTCCCATGCAATAAAATCTATAAGGATCAAGAGCCAGCTGAAATAAAATTTATATCCTCGATCCTATGCTTATCTATAGTTGAGTTCCAACTAGTTCACTAGTTACTTTGCCTAGTACATCTGAAGGCCTTCCACGCACTTCCCTATGAGGTTGACTACAAAACCAGTGACTTGGGTAGGTCGGTTCTTTCGTACTAACTTCCTTGAAATCAAATGATAGGCGAAGCGCACTGTGCCACTCTAGATAGAAGATACCTTATGGCCTCACGTGCCCTTCTCGACATTGCCATGAGTGTCCTTTATCTTCTGTGCTAGAGCGTGATCCATGGATTTTCTGGGGTAAAACTCTTGAGGATCAGGTCCTTGCATACTCAACCCTGTGATCTGATTGATCAACGTTGGATCAACTATTATACGGCAGTTCAGCCACAAATAACTGCCATGGTAACAAGACAACAACAATTTGACACATGCATTCACCTCTTGGTATCTTTGAAAGTCAAGAATCTTCATGACATTCAGTAGGGTAGACTGTGCGAGGTTCATAGTCCATGACTGGGGGATTATCTTCAAATTCTTCCCCTTAGTTCTGGTTAGGTACTTATGTGGGGCGAGCATGTTGTAGACTTTCTGATCTCCAACGTTGAAGTCGCTAAAATTCAACACTACAATCTTATCTTGGTCTGCTCGGACTACGCGTATCCCCTTCAGGAGGTATGACATAACCAAGGTGTATTCAAAATATCTAGGAACGTTGTCTTGATTTAATGCGCCGCTCAGAGGTGGTATATAGGCGGGTAATATGGTTGGGATCAATTTGACATTCACTAGATAATCCTTGTGCTTGGTTCTCTTTTCATCTGATGGCCGGGATGGTATGGCTCCACGAGCAGTGGATAGAGAGGTTGGCAGTCCTTTGGTCGATGATGCTTGTACACCTATAGACATAGACATGAATCTTTTAATCATGAGGTCGATTAGAACTTCTTCAACAACCTTCTCTATAGCGCTCAACTCGTCTGACATACAGGCTTGGGGTTAACAATATCGGGTTTAGGGAGTAACTTAGATACTACAATAGAATAGACAACAATAGTGTGATGATCACTGTATAAAATCAACTTAGTCTGTGGGCTTAAACTCTTGGTTGGAAAAAGTGTTCTCAGTGCATGGCGTGACGGAATAAATAGGTAACTTGGAAATGGGTCGCTTGCAATGGGTACGAAGCCTTCATTAACTATGTTTTGTTTGTTATGGCACAGTCCCAACAGTTGGATGGAGACTTGTCTATCCATAAATGTCTTTCTACCCATTTGGAGCGTTCGTCTAATGGTTATAATGTCCCCAACAACTATATTGCTTCGCCATGGCGAAGTGCCATGTGTCGTTGTTCTAATATCCCAACAAAGCACCAATTTTGCAAATTTTTCTTCTGCAAGGTTCCATTTGGAACCTTTTGCAACTTGTCGATATTATCTCTCTTCTTACTTAGCTTTCTAGCATTCTTCCTAGTGAGCTTCGTCTCGGTATGCCTTTTTCCATTCTGATTCTTATCTTCTTTTGGCATAGTTACTTCACGCTATTGAGATTCTTTCCTAAGATTCGAAGGTGATCCTTCTTCTTTATCTGGAATGGGTACTTCAATCTTCTATGGGTTTTCTAGTGTTTTTGCAACTTCGACATCCAAGTCTTTGGTGTTAAATAGCTTTGATCTATTCTTTTGTTCTTCAATCAAGTGTGTGATCCTTCTAGTCATAGATTCTTTTAACTCTTTCTTATGTTGTTCTAAGACTTCTTCTTCTTCTTTCATTCTAGCCTGATCTCTTTCAATCCAAGGTTTTCCTAGTAGCATGGTAAATGGGGAATTGTTCTCAATAAATTTAATAATCTCAAAATATTCCTCTGTCGAAGTTCCATTGGCATTCATAGGTATCCGGGTGAGCTTTCCACATAGGTTTATCAACTTTCCTTTGAATAGTCCTATTCCTCCTAATGAAGGAATCATAGCAGGCCTCCCTATATCTTCCCAAGTTCTCTCTATCATGATATTCACCCGTGTTTCCTCATCTAGAACAAAGTCAATTTTGAAGTCTCCTGTTCTTGCTTCAAGGCATTCTTTTTCTTTGAAGATATCTGATAATTTGACATGTCGGTGGTCATTCAAGGTTTCTTTCATCTGTAGAAATAATTTTTCTAATTATTTTTGGGATTCTATCATAATCTTAGTTTCTGGATCTACCTTAGGGTTTTCTTGTCTCATGTTCATTCCTTCAAGCTTAGCAATCATTCTAGGAAAATCCAATACTTTATGGTCCATAGCTTTGCAACAAAGACAACTGGGTCTTCTCCCAGAGCATTCCTTAGCAAGATGTCCCGGTATTCTGGAACTGTAATAGAGGGTTAATCCTCTCTTTATTTTAAATGATCCCCAGCCTTTCTTGTACTGTGCGCTAGGATCATGGTAGCTAACCTGCAAACATTTCTTTCTAGGGTCCTGCATACACTTATTAGTCCAAACATTCTTTCTATGCATAGGTATAACACATTTTTCACTATTCTTATCATATTTACTCATATGAAATCTTCTTTCATATATTAATACCCTAGTTTTCAAGATAGGATAGAATCTATCAAGCATACCTATATCCATACAATTGAAACAAAAAAATCCACCTATCTAACTTCTACAAAGCACAAAGCTTTTAGATCTAGAACTTTTCAATATTCTTTCCTTTATCAGAGCATAGATCTTTTGGATGCTTCTGTATAAAAGAATGCTAACTAACCTATCTAACTTCTACAAAGCAACGCTTGAGTAATTTTGGATGCTTCTGTATAAAAGAATCATCTTCCGAAGTGGAATCTTTAGTAGGAAATTTCCTCCACTTAATGAGATACTCTGAAATGGATCTATTCCTCAGTTGGTGAATTCTTGTGTCAGTGATGGCTTCATCTTCCTATATTATTTTTCCTTCCTCGTAACATTCTTGCAGTATAGTTTGAACTGGGATCTTGTCACCTATAACCTTCTTTAAGCATGAAACATGGAAAACTGGGTGTACTCGTGAGGATGTAGGCAGCTCCAATTTGTATCCCATAGTACCAATCTTTTTCAATAGCTTATAAGGACCATAGTACTTTGGTTATAATTTATTATCCTTCTTGGCTTGTTTGAGGGACATTTGTTTGTATGGTTGTAGTATTAAAAACACCAACCCCCTACTTCAAAAATTCTTTCACTACGATGTTGATCTCCTTGTTGTTTCATGCGATTATGTGCCATGGTCAGGTTGTCCTTTAAGATTTGGAGAACTTGTTCTTGATTCTCAATGTGATATTCCACTGCTTGAACCTTAGATTTTTCTTTTAGAGAAGAAGTGATGGAAGGAGGGTGGTATCCATAGAGTTCCATAAATGGTTTCATTTTTGTTGCAGTATGAAAGGAAGTGTTATACCACCATTCTACCAAGGGTAACCATTTGAGCCATTGTGTTTGTTTA
>JASDQU010502125.1:111135-125606 GCA_032191745.1 Picea mariana | reverse complement strand
ATGTGGAAATGTTGATGTATGTTATTGTCGCAAGTCACTTGTTGAAACTGTTGTTTAAAAAAACAAATCCACCACTACTAAAACAACTTACATTTGTGTTTCAACAAAAGGGGACGTTACATATGGTATCATGAATTTAGAGTTCTGTAGAGTCATGTTAAAAATTTGCAAGATCGGAATTGGTTTCATTGTCCTGGGTATTTCATTTGTATTCTTTTGGAGAATTGAATTTAATTTAATTTCACTTCTTAATTAGATGCAGCTCTGGTATCAAGTTTGAATGGACGTCATCAGGTTTAATGCAGCTTCGAATCTTATAATTTCTTGTTCACTGTAAAATCTTCCATCTTCGAATTGAATATCGTTTGAATGTTGCTTGTTAATTGAAAGATCTAGATTTTAAGTTTTTAGTGACATCGTGGTTTAGTAGCTTTGCAAATTGGAATTTCGTTGATTTTTGTATGTCAAAATGGTATTATGGAACTAAACCTTTAGGGTACTTACAAAAATGGAATTCATTTCCTGAAGCGCTTTCCGTTATGACAACTGCTTGTTTAGTTTGTTTGATGGATTGAATTCATTGGGTCGATCCAAGAACTATGGAAGCCAAATTCATGACAGTCGTTGTATAGTAGTTTGCAACTATGGAAGCCAAATTTTATTAGTCACTATCGAGTCTCTTGCAATACAAGAACTTGGAAAATCGTTGAGTCACCAAAAATCTCTATGTTTTGGAGTTTATTTTAGATTAGTTGTTGTATACTGAATCGTTCAAGTCAGAAACTAGAAATATTTATGATCGTTGTTGAATCCTTGCAACTTAGAATTTAAGTATTTCTTGTCCTTTGTAATCATTGCAAATTATGTGCAATCCAGACCTCCAAGTTTTATTGATATGTGTCACTGAAGTGAAGCATGGGATTCCCAAACTATATCAAGCTTCATGTGTTGGAGTAATGTCGTTCTTAAATTATGTAAGTCTGGTCTTACACGTCCACAGGATGTTTTAAATTCCTTTGATACGATTCAACTATATATGAACAAGTGGTCGACAACTAGAATTGTGCAACAAATTAATAATTGCATTGATTTTATATTAAAGAGTGGTAGACAAACAGATAATGCGCAAGAAGTAAATAATTTTGTTGAGTTTATAATAACAAGTGGTAGACAACGTAGAGTTATCATAAATGTTAATGCATTCATTGATCTAACATTATTGTGACAATTTAAGAAGTTATTAATCTAATATCCAAATGATTATATAGGTAAATGGTCATTTTAAGTATTCGAAATCATCACTTACGCCTCTTAATAATTTAAGTCTGAATTGTGCCAGTCTTAATTAAGTAGGTACAAAGAGTTTTGCTTGAAATTTTGTTACGTCACTGGTAATTGTTTTAACCTCAAAATGGTATTTAATTAGATCGTAATATATATTGAAATGTTAGATTCTTTGAACAGATGAATTTAAGTTTTTAATGTTGAAATTTTAAGAATTGAATTTTAGATTAGGAAATGTTATGGGAGTATATATCTCCATGTTCCTCATAGCAGTCACAAGTCTTGAGATCTTAAATAATCAAGATTAATTGGATAAATCCTATTAAGAACCAAATATCAATATAGCATAGAAAAACCTCAGAATAAGTACTCAACGCCTTGAAAAAAAGATAATTTCAGATAATAAGCCTCTTCGAGGGGGAAACCTCCTTATACACCACATAAATGTTCAAATACAAGATGATTTCAAATGAAAATGTCTCCTTGGTATATATAGGAGACTAGGAGGTACAATTACAACTAATGGACCCAAGTCGACATAAATAAAATAACATTACTAATGTAATATTTCCCAATTAAGGGGTAATGTGCCACTATTTAGGGCTTAACATTCCCCTCCCCTTCAGACAAGTGTTGTCTGCAACGCTTGAGTAATTTTGGATGCTTCTGTATAAAAGACTCATCTTCCCAAGTGGAATCTTTAGCAGGAAATTTCCTCCACTTAATGAGATACTCTGAAATGGATCTATTCCTCAGCTGGTGAATTCTTGTGTTAGTGATGGCTTCATCTTCCTATATTATTTTTCCTTCCTCGTAACATTCTTGCAGTATAGTTTGAACTGGGATCTTGTCACCTATAACCTTCTTTAAGCATGAAACATGGAAAACTGGGTGTACTCGTGAGGATGTAGGTAGCTCCAATTTGTATGCCATAGTACCAATCTTTTTCAATAGCTTATAAGGACCATATTACTTTGGTTATAATTTATTATCCTTCTTGGCTTGTTTGAGGGACATTTGTTTGTATGGTTGTAGTATTAAAAACACCAACCCCCTACTTCAAAATTTTTTTCACTATGATGTTGATCTGCTTGTTGTTTCATGCAATTATGTGCCATGGTCAGGTTGTCCTTTAAGATTTGGAGAACTTGTTCTTGATTCTCAATGTGATATTCCACTGCTTGAACCTTAGATTTTTATTTTAGAGAAGAAGTGATGGAAGGAGGGTGGTATCGATAGAGTTCCATAAATGGTTTCATTTTTGTTGCAGTATGAAAGGAAGTGTTATACCACCATTCTACCAAGGGTAACCATTTGAGCCATTGTGTTTGTTTATCAGAGACAAAGCAATGAATGTAGACTTCGAGACATTTGTTCACTATCTCAGTTTGTCCATCAGATTGAGGATGATAGGATGAGCTATGAGCCAATTGAGTGCCCAAACAAGCAAATAATTTTGTCCAAAAATGTCCAGTGAAGATAGGATCTCTGGCACTNGTGTTTGTTTATCAGAGACAAAGCAATGAATGTAGACTTCCAGACATTTGTTCACTATCTCAGTTTGTCCATCAGATTGAGGATGATAGGATGAGCTATGAGCCAATTGAGTGCCCAAACAAGCAAATAATTTTGTCCAAAAATGTCCAGTGAAGATAGGATCTCTGTCACTTACAATAATATTTGGGATTCCATGTAGTTTTTGAATTGTCTCTATGAATGAGATGGCAATTGTACTGGCTTTGAAGGGATGAGAGAGTGCACAAAAGTGTGTGTACTTGGTCAGTCTATCAACAATCACCATGATGACACTCTTTCCTTCAGACTTCAGTAACCCTATGATGAAATCCATGGAAACCTCCTCCCAATGCTGACTTGGGATGGCTAATGGTTGTAAAAGACCTAGGGTCTTAATTGTTTCCACCTTATTTTGTTGGCAAACCAAAAATTCTTCTATTAAACATTGNCCTCCCAATGCTGACTTGGGATGGCTAATGGTTGTAAAAGACCTAGGGTCTTAATTGTTTCCACCTTATTTTGTTGGAAAACCAAAAATTCTTCTATTAAACTTTGAACATCAGTTTTAAGGCCATCCCAAAAAAGTTTCTTCTTGACCCTATGGTAGGTTTTCAAAAATTCTGGGTTCCCTCCTACCAGAGAGGTGTGCAATTCCAATAGTACCTTTTGTTTGAATTGGGAGTTCTTACATAAATATAAGCAATCTTTGTACCATAGTGAATAATTTTTCCATGTAAATGTATCTGATGCAATGGAATCCTGCTGCAACCTTTGAATGAGAGTCCACACATTTTCATCATTCTTCCATTCATCCCTCGCTTCTATTATCCAATCGGGTTGGATGATTGAGATAGCACATAGAAAGGCCTCAACATCTTCATCCTTTCTTGAGAGTGCATCTACCACAACATTTTTCTTCCCTTTCTTATAAATGATTTCAAAATCATAACCCAATATCTTGGTCACCCATTTTTGTTGTTCTTCTGAAGATATTCTTTGTTCCAAGAAGTATTTAAGACTATCATGATCTATTTTGACCTTGAAGTGCCTACCTATTAGGTAAGGGCACCATTTCTTCAATGCATGTAGTATTTCCATCGTTTCCTTCTCATAAATGGGTTTGTGTAAGTCCTTTCCCTTGAGTAGCCAACTTTCAAAAGCCAAGGGCCTTCCTTATTGCATTAGGATAGCACCAATGCCATTTCCCGAGGCATCACACTCCACAATAAAGGTTTTTGTGAAGTCTGGTGTGGTCAAGACAAGAGCTTTACACATCACCTCTTTAAGTTGTTCAAAATCTTTAGTTTCCTCTGGAGTCCATTAAAATGCATCCTTCTTAGTTAGTGTCATTAAAGGTGCTTCTATTCTCACATAGTTCTGAACAAACTTGTGGTAGTAACCTGTCAAACCCAAAAATCCTCTAATATTATTCAATGTTTTGGGAATCGGCCAATCCATCATGGCCTTAATATTGTTAGGGTCTACCTTGACACCTTCATGAGATACAATATGACCCAAATACTCTACCTCCTTCACCCCAAATAAACATTTGGACAGTTTGGCATATAGTTGTTGCTCCTTTAGTAATAGTAGCACCTTGTAAACATGTTGCACATGATCCTCCCAATACTTGATATAGATTAGTATATCATAAAAAAAATACTAACACGAATTTTCAAAGGAAGGGCTTGAAAATAGAATTCATCAATCCTTGAAATGTGGAAGGTGCATTTGTAAGGCCAAAAGGCATGACCAAAAATTCATAATGGCCTTCATGAGTTTGGAATGTTGTTTTTGGGATATCTTCTTCCTTCATTCTAATTTGATGATACCCTGAATGAAGATCCATCTTTGTGAAATAGATTGCTCCATGTAGTTCATCTAACAATTCATCAATGACAAGAATGGAAAACTTATCTTTAATAGTGATCTTGTTGAGCTCTCTATAATCTGGACACATACACCATGAGCCATCTTTCTTGAATACCATTACCACCGGTGCAGAGTAAGAACTTTGGCTAGGTCTAATAATGAAAACCTCTAACATTTCTTCAACCATACGCTCAATTTCACTCTTCTAGGCATAAGGGTATCTGTATGGCTTGATGTTAGGAGGAACACTCTTAGGAATTAGGTGAATATCATGATCATGATTTCGAGTGGGTGGAAGACCTTTGGGAATATCTTCAAATACTTTGGAATTATTATCAATGATCCCTTGGAGATCTAGGGGAATAGATGGCTTAGATGTTTGAACATCTACTGAGAATAGTTGTGAAATAACACTTTGATTCCCATTTTTCAATAATTTTGTCATGCCATTAGATCTTATCACCTTACTGGATTTCCTAGTGATACCTCTTAACTGAATTTCTTTTCCTTCCAATAAAAAATTCATGATAAGTTCTTGAAAATTAAAAGCCATTGTTCCTAATGATTGTAACCATTGGATTCCTAGTACGACATCAGAACCACCCATGGGTATAGAAATCATTGGACTATTCATTACATATTCCCACATAGTAAGATTGATATTATTTCATTTTCCTGAGAAATTGATAGTTCTTCCATATGCAATCATTACTTGAAACTCTAGCATTGGATATACAAAGCAATTGAGAGCTTTGGCTAATTTATAGTGAATGAAATTATGAGTACTAACAGAATCAACTAGGACTATTACCCTTTTATTTTTTATATATTCTTCGATCTTGAGGGTTTGAGGAGTGTTAATTCCAACCAATGCATTATACGATATCGTGGGAGTCAACTCTTCAAAAGAAATCGCTTCTACGTTTTCATCTTGAGATGGTTATTGTTCTTCTTCCTCTTAACAATCTATGTAGAATAATTTCTTCTCACCACACTTATGTCCCTTACTGTACTTGTTGTCACAACTAAAGCATAAAAGTTTTTCTTTTCTTTCTTCCAATTGTTGAGGTGTCAACCTTGTAGGTTGAGATGTTTTAGAAGAAGGAGCATTATTCTCTCGAAAGATGTTAGGATTGGTCCTTCTAGTAGCCATAGCCATATATTGACTTTCAACATTTCTTGCCACCCTAAATGCATTCTCCAATGATTTGGGTTCCCAAAGGCAAACCTCATGTTGAATGTTATCCTTTAAAGTTCCTATGAATACATCAATCAAGTGCTCATATGGAATATTTGTTACCTTTATATTCANCATTTGACGATTCATTTGTGAGAACAAAGCCATCGATACCATACAAATTGATTGGGTTCTAAATCTAAAGAAGCAATTCGTACCTTTTGTGTATGTGGAACATTATGTAGATCAAAGAATTGCTCCATCTGAAGTATCCATGTGATTGGGTCCTTTCCATCAAACTTCCTCATATCAATCTTAGGAACGTGGTTGGTCTTCAATCCAAAGTTGGAGTTTCTCCATTCTTGATTCATCTTCCTTGTGTCTTCATCATGAATTTCATGGGATACATTTTCACTTTCAGGTGTCCTCTCTATTAGGAAAATTTTCAATCCTTCCATGATCTCCCTTTTTAAACCATCCATCTTAGTATCCATTATTGCCTCCAATTTAGCTTCAGTTGAATCTATCATCCTTAGTAGTTCATCTTTTGTCACTCTCTTCTTTTGTGATTCATTTATGTCCCTACACATTTCTTCACCTTCATCAAGAGTCCAAGTAGGACTGTCTAGAGGCTTATTTGGTGTAGAAGTTCCCTTTTCTGGTGGCATGTTGGCCAAGTATCACTATTAAACCTTGATTTTGAGGTGGTTCTATAATAAAATATTTCTTCTGTTGTATCTCCAAAGTTTCGTCCCTTCTAGGTATGAAAAATTATTTTTTGTAGTTCTCTGATGTTTTTTCTCTACAGTGCCACATGTCTGATCAAAATTGGATGTTCCAAGTGGAATTTATGGTAACTTCCCCACAACTTGATGATTTTTGGCCTTTCCAGGAGATTTCACTTGTATAGAGTTCCCCGCACAAAATAATTGATATACAATTATGAAACTTGGACCATAAATACTATGGACTATCCATTATCCAATGCAACTAGTCTCACTCAATTTGGATACTCTAGGAAGAAGTTAATATTGTTTTACCCGGAACAACTGCTTGAGACTAGTCAATAGGACTAGTCAGATACCCTATCTTCCATAGGGTGTATCTACAAATGTAATATGCCCCTGTTAGGCACTTTAATTGTCTAGATAAATAGAAAATTAAGGTGTTCAATATAAATTTTCAACCCAGGGAAGTCTGTTATTTCAAGATAATTGTGCACAGTGTATGCTAGATTATGAAAGCAACACTAATCTAATTGTAGTGGGGAAGTTTAAAAAAGAAACAAAAATGATCACTAACACAATTATGCTGATATAGTTGGAGTTCTACATAATTGAAATCATAGTTGAAATCTAAACTGATGAGTGTATAAGAATCCTGGATTACCTACTCTAAATTTTTATTTTACTTTTGCAGGAAGAAGCTCCATACTATTTGCAGAAAGGAAATCTACTTATTGCAAGAAAGTAATTCACACTTTTATTTTCTTTTACTTGGAAACAAGATTTTAATCTAATGCAGAAAAAGGGAAAGCAATTCTCCAGCAGTGTTCAACAATCAACTTCTAATTCTCATGAGACATATTTATGCACATCTAACAAGAAGGAACTAGACTGTAACAACAATTTCATTCTATAATTGTTTAACAGATAAATCATTCATATTAAAACAACTACTCTGGAATTCAAAACAGAGGGGAATCTGTGAGGAAGGTGGGCCCTTTCCTTCTCACTGAATCCACTCAAAGAAATAGGCTACAGTCTGCTAAAGAAACTCAATCCACTCTTTTATTGATTTGCCAAAATGTTTGTGTACAATAAGATTTACTCTACTTCACTTTATCAAAGTCAAAAATCTGTCCCCACTGATTACAAAAGATCTACTATTTAAAGTCAGAGTCATTCAGTTAAAACAAAATCAGAATAGCCTTGAGAATCCCCGATTCTCAAGTTGTTAGCATGATATCATTAATACAAGATCTAGAACTAATCTTGTAAGCTAAAACTTGTAACAGTAGGTGTAGCATCTTTCATGATCAATGGCATTTGTTGCAACAGTTGTGTAACGAAATAATTAGTGGCATTTGTTGCAGCAGTCATGTAAAAATAGAATCGGTGGCACATGTTGCAGCAGTCATGTAACAACTTCCAGGATTGGCGCATAGTTGTAACAACTTCCAAAATTGGCACATAGATGTAACAGCTTCCAAGATTGGTGCATAGCTATAACATCTGGTGTAACAACAATGACCATTCTTCAAGACTTGGTTGTTCTATACATTTTGATCATTAGTTGAATCATTTTATGGGTAAAACATGTGAACATTACCAATCAAACATGCTAAGTAAGTAAAAATATAAGAGCAAGATGAATGATTCATACCTTGGGAAAAAAAGGTCCTAGCACGCATTATAGTAGGCATTAGCTTAGAGATGATAAGGTTGAATGGGAAAAATATGTGGTGAAAAAGGGATATTTCTAGGTCCTAACATGGCCCCCAACTGGAGACATTGCATGTCCTCATGCAAAACACATTAAAACCTTACTTTGTAGCTGAATTAGGGAACTGGCTCCTCAGTGAAAAATTGATAAGTGCCTGGATGAAAAAATTCTGTGTCAAAAAGAAAATCTATTGTGTCAACAATCTTTCTGAGTTTCCTTGTCTTGAAGAACATAATCAGTTTGAGTTGCTTGACTAACAAATCATAAGGGAAACAAAGGTTCTTGTTTGAAAGCTGCTGGTAAACCAACAACTACCTTATGACGTTGAGATGTTCTTAGTTTTGTTGGGTTTTGTGTAGTAGTATTTTCATGTTCAGTCTTGACTAAGAGATTTGTTGGTCCTTCAGCAACTGGCACTTTTACTATCTTATAACCTTCTTCAAAGTAAATGTTTCCACACTCAAAGAACATGAGTTCTTATTTATGTCCATAACAACTTTTGTCAGTGCTAGGATGTCTAAGGTTATCCCTTATGGATTATTCTATTGAGTAGCCTCCACCTCTTGTTTCAGTCTATTTAACTCTTCTTTGAGGCTTTCATTCTCTATTATTAGTGCAGTAATTCTAGAATTTTCTGTATTCCTGATCTTTCTCTCAATTTGGGAAAATAATTGGGCAAGTGGTACATCCTCAGTATTATTTGTAACTGGTTCTTGTGTGGCAGTTATACCGCCGATAGTTTTTTCTTGTAGAACAGTTGTTTCTTGTGTAACAGTTGGGTCTGTCATGACTGGTTCTTGTGGAACAGTCTCGACTTGGACAGTTGGTTCTTGTGGAACAACTACATCCTGCATGACTTGTTCTTGTAGACCAGTCCCATTGTTTGCGTCTATCTCTACTGCCACTAGTAGTTCACTGGAAGAGACTGGTTCTTGTGTGATAGTCCCTTTATCAACCATAGAGGATAATGGATGAAGAATAGGAATAGCTTGTTCCATATCTTTCCATTCAATTGTTGCTTCTGCAGACCTAGTGGACCTGGTTCTTCTCCTAGGTAAAATAGAAACAAAAGCAAGGGATTTCTTCTTCGTTTCTAGAGGAGGAACAGGATGTTCATCCTCAACAACACAAGGAGGAAGTTATGGTATACTAGGGTCTGCTATGATCTATACATTGTCACTTGACGCGTGATGCACAGAATCATCAAGCGGAGCCAATGATTCTTCTGCGATTAGAGTATATTCGATCTGAATTGAGAGGATAGTTTCTTGAAGTTCCTTGCACAAAGTAAAACTTGGTATATGTATCTCTTTAGAGTTCTCTGTCATAGCAGCAGAAGGGCTCCGAGTTGCTGCTGATGTAATTCATTCAAGGTCTTGTTGACATTTTCCCTTGAATGGACATTTTCTTTTCTGAGATAATCCACTTGTAGTGACAGTAGGGCTTGGAACGGTTATTGCAGCAATAGGAGGCTCTTGTGTTACTACTGGTGCAACAAAAGAGGGGGTAGTTAGACTTGTTGTTGTAGTGGACCGCACTGACCTTGTTCGCTTTCTAGGTGATCCAGAGATAGGAGAAGGAGTTATCTTCTTAGGAGTAGGGGGTAATTTTTCAATGATAGCTATTGCAGCCAAGGGCTATGACTCATGTCTTGGTCTAATAGTTGGATGTTCATCAGTTGGCTCGATCACAGCTACAGGTTGTGTCAATTCAATTTTATCGAGCCTTGTCTGGTTGGTGCTGGAATGGCCTCAGGTTGGGCGTGTGCTTCTCTGAGTCATCTTACAGGCAGTGACAATAGGGGTTTGGACTACTTTTGTAGCTGAGGGCAGAGACTTGGGAAGAGGTCCAATCATATCTGTAGGTATAGAATGTGGTTAGTCTGCTACGACAGGTAATGGGTTATTGGAAATGCCCATACCTCTGTGAATTAATAGTCTGATGAGTCTGTGATTAGAAAGGCAGTTCTTGGGGTTCTTGGATTTTTTTACAAAATGAACCATGTTATGCAATGAATGGAGGAGAAAATAAGGAATGTTTATGAATTTATGATGTCGCAGATGTGATAATAAGATGAAATCAGAAAAATAAACAACTTGGTACCTGCCTTCACAGGTAATATATCTTTTGACAAACTCTGCTACTTTTCCCCAAGGCTTTGGTAAGGAATTGATATATGAACCTCTTCCTTTGGTCTAAACTTGCTCGTTGTTGATGAGGAAACCCTTCTATGCATCCGGAAGATGTGTTTTTCTATTAAACCATCGGTCTCCTGTTGTTGGCAACCCTGTCATAGCAACAATTATTTCTTCTGACACTGGAATCCTTACCCCATTCACCATTAAATATCCTTTGGTGAGATTTTGACTAAACTCCAATACCTCGTCTTCATTAAACCACTTTAGCTTCTTAAAATATGATATCCAGTCTACCTGGATAAATATTTGGTAGGCCTCTGGGTGTAACAACAAAGTGTCCAGATTTGTGGGTTCATATCACACAACTGATCCTCCCATGATGTTGCTTGAGAGTCTATCAGGCACGTAGGAGGAGAAACTACTGCCTAAACCAGAGACGCAACAAGTTCGACGTGTTNCATCGATTTAGGACAACCGATGAGTAAACAGGAAATAATGCTTTTATATATTCATTAATTTAACACATAGTATTAGTCACATACTTGATGTCTTACCGCACATAACGTTCTGTCAGAGTAACCGCATTGGCCAACCGCCATCTGAGTCACGTGGAATAGCTGAGATGATGAAGGATGGTGTGAGAAATGATGATATGACAACTGGAGCAGAGATGGAGTCCTTTCTGTGGTTGATCAGCTGGAAATCATTGGATGTGAAGTCAAGTAATGATGAAGCAACACTTTCAGACAGAGAAAGAGGAAAAATATAGCAGTAGTATTAACAAATCTGCGGTGTTGTAGCATGGAAAAATTGTAGAGCTGGAGTAGAAGCATTGGCAGAAATGCGAAAAAGAAAGAGTGAAGTGGCAAGAAAGAATAATAGCGATCAGCAGGTACTTTAGTCAGAATGGCGGACGTAGGTGTAACAGCAAATGAGATGGTCAGAAAAGAAAATGTTGTAACCACATAAAAAAAACGACCATTGTGTAATGGTAGGAAGTTGGCCAATTTATCGGAAAAGGGTGTGACAACATGGAAATCGACCAATTTATCGAAAAATGGTGTAACAGCATGGAAATTGGCCAATTTATCGGAAAAAGGTGTAACAACAAGGAAATCGGCCATTCTATTTGAAAAGGGTGTAACAGCATGGAAATCCGCCAATTTAACAGAAAAGGGTGTAACAGCATGGAAATCGACCAATCTATCGGAAAAGGGTGTAACAACATGGAAATCGACCAATCTATTGGAAAAGGGTGTAACAACATGGAAATCGGCCAATTTAATGGAAAATAGTGTAACAACATGGAAATTGACCAATTTATCGGAAAATGGTGTAACAACATGGAAATCGACCAATTTATCAGGAAAAGGGTGTAACAACATGGAAATTGGCCAATTTATCGGAAAAAGGTGTAACAACATGGAAATCGACCAATTTATCGGAAAAAGGTGTAACAAGGAAATCGGCTGAACGTTGCATCACTTAGTTTTTAGGAAGTTTTTCAACTTCCGTAAACTAATCGTTTGACTCTTTTTGCTGCACTCAACCTTGTTGTTCATCAATTCACCTGCACACACATAACTGCCTGATACCCTTCAAGGATGAATTTATTAGCATAGTAAAAAAAAATAGAAAGATTTCAAACAAAAATAGAGAAATGCAAATTTTGTTGAGTTTATTTATATACAAGGTATGTGAAAAATAAGTCCTAAGGTTCAGAAGGGGAAGGAGCAAGCTCCTTTCCTTTTAAGAATTGATAACCTGTATCGACTGTACATCTAGATTTGAATTCTGTCTTGGATAGTGGGCGTTGATACAGACGCAAGCGATGACCATTTGCATGTAACTGTGTATTGGATCCATCAATAGTGATCAAACTGACTGTCCCATTGGGAAAAATAATGTCTAGCTCATAATTTACTAGCCATCATGTACGTAGCTTGCCTGAAATTATTTAAAGCATGAATCATACAACAGAGCCCAAGATCCTTTCTGGAATAATTTCTTCTTGATGACTCGGTCATGCCATTTTGTTCTCTGATGTTGAATCACCGTGGTTTGATGAGTAGAGTCCAAACGCTTTTCATCAAGCTCATTGAGTTGCTTCAATTTGGCCTTCTATGCCATAGTCAAGTCAAGGTTGACTGCTGATTCAATTCTTAAAGCTTTGATTTCGAATTCAATGGGAAAAACAAGGCTTTTTCCATATACCAGCTCATAAGGAGAAAAAACAGTTGTGTTCCTCCAAGTAGTTCGGTAAGCACATAGAGCTTCATGTAATCTGTTTGACCAATCTCGACGATGTTCTCTCATTGTTTTAGTAAGAATGTCTTCTAAAACTTTGTTGGTGCTTTCCACCTAGCCATTGCCTTGTAGATGGTATGGAGAAGCTATTATATGTAAAACATGATATTTACTGAGTAGGGCTTCAAACTTATGTGATGTGAAGGGGGGTCCTCCATCGATTATTAATTCTCTGGGAACTCCAAACCTAACAAAGATATCTTCAAACAAGAATGATAAGACAAATTCTTCTGAGGCCCTAATGAGTTCTTGCGCTTCTACCCACTTGGTCATGTAATCTGTACAGACCAATATATAGACTTTCTGATTAGAAGGTGGGTTAATGGTCCCTATTAAATCCATGGCCCATCTCTCAAAATGCTCTAATACTACCTGGGGTTGGAGAGGCATCTCATCCCTATGATTGGGCTGACCCATTTGTTGGCAACTGTCACAAGTTTGAACGTATTTCTTGGCTTATTGAAATATGGTGGGCCAAAAATAGCCCATCCTTAAAATTTTATGCCCGGTTCTTTTATCAACAAAATGACCCCCACAAGGGCCATCATGGGAAGCTTTCAGAAGATCATGCACTTCATCATCCCTTACACATCGCCTGATTTCCTGATCCATGCCTGTGTAGAAAAGGTATCATCTTATCCAACTATACCGAGCACTCTTCTGAATAATCTTCCTTTTTTCTCGAGGAGATAGATGTGAAGGTACCTTCCCTACAACCAAATAATTAGCAATGTATGCATACCAAGGTGAGCGAGAAGATACTGCAAACAAATGTTCATCAGGAAAGGAATCATCTACAGGCAAATTATCATCATTTATATGTAACCTTGGGAGAAAATCAACAACCACATTTTATTTTCCTGGTCTATCTACTATAGTGATGTCAAATTCCTGTAATAGTAACAACCATCTTGTTACTCGGGCATTAGTAATAGGTTTATTCATTAGATATTTAATCGTTGTATGATCAATATGAATAAAAGTAGGATAACCAGTGACATAATTCCTGAATGTATTGATTGCATAAAATACTGCTAAGAATTCCCTTTCAATAACTATATAATTTAATTCAACAGGAGCCATATTCTTGTTGATATAGTAAATAGCATAGGGATCTTTGTCCTCCTGTTGCCCTAGTACTACACCTATTGTAGTATCTAAGGCATCTGAAGAAATGTGAAAAGGTAGAGCCCAATTGGGCCCTCTCAAAATGGAAGTTGTGGACAATTTCTGCTTCAGATCTGCAAAAGACAATTCACAGTTGTCAGTCCAACAAAATTCAACATCTTTTGTTAATAGATAAAACAAGGGAGAGGCAAGTTTGGAATTTTTTTTAATGAATCTCTTGTAATATCCAGAATGCCCTAAAAAACTTCTTACCTCTTTCTGAGTTGATGGAGTTGGAATGTCCAAAATTACCTAGATTTTGGCTGGGTCTACCTGAATTCCTGCATAAGAAATGAAGTGTCCCAGCACTACACCCTCACTCATCATCATATGGCACTTTTATGTACTTAAAGAAAGATGAGACTGTATACATATTTTGAGCACTTTTTCTAGATTAGACAAAGCTTCATTGAAATCAATTCCATAAAGTGTAAATTCATCCATGAATATCTCCATACAACCATTCACCATATCAGAAAAAATACCAATTACAGCTCTCTGAAAAGTGGTTGGTGCATTACACAAGCCAAATGGGAGAACCTTGTAGGAAAATGCACCCCAAGGGC
>JASDQU010502125.1:20980-48161 GCA_032191745.1 Picea mariana | reverse complement strand
GAACCCTTGGACGAGCTAGATCCCCTATGTCTCAAGACTAAAGATGTAGAGGCAGATCTTCCACCTGATGATGCTATCCAAATACTTGAAGCTCTTGCACAGGAAGGATTAAGCGAGGTAAATTGTTCCCCCTTCCAAGTTTTTAGTGGTTCTTTGCCTTATGACACGAGAAGTATTGGATGTTTTGACTCCATGTTATGACACTGATACTGACATAGCTGATTTTGACGAGTTCATACATGTTGGGAGACGTAGGTGGGATGCATTTAAGTATGATACAGATCCCATCTATGACATAAAAGGTCATCTTCGGATGTTGCCCTTGCAATTACCACAATAGATTACTTTTGAAAGGTGGCAACGAGGAGATGAGGTTTTTACCATCCAAAGGACCAAGGATGACCCAATACCTTATGATTTTCGGTCATACCTTGAGGACTTTGATGACTGTTCTTCTGAGCATTTGGACTTATTATGTGAAGATGATTGTCAATCACCTATCTGCTCAGATTTTGATACAAGTGAGAACATTGTTTGCCTAAGGAAAGTCTCTCATGGCTTTTCACTCCAGCCACCTGTTGTTACTTTACCATGCCTGTCCATTAAAGGTGTGCTTGGGAAGTATATTTTTAATGTTGAGTTTCCCTTTAGGCAAACCTTGAGCTCCAAGGGTTGGTTGGGTACTGTGTGTTTCAGTCAGTTTTTCAACTTTCCCTTTTTAGTTTGCCAGTTGTCTGCTAGACCTTTGTCGATCCCTTCTTTGACTTCAGGGCATGAGGATGTTCTAGGTAACCAGTTTGCAGGTTCTTTGAGTCAGTTTTCTGAACCTTGCATTTTTCATGACCCTTTCTTGAAGTGGATTGAGTACTTTCCTCAGAGATGGACTTGGCAGGATTTTATCCCTCCCACCCGCCTCCATGAGTTAGATTCTGACTTTTTCGATAATGTGATATATATTCTAACTCATGACATTTTTGTGCTTGATTTATCACTGTTTTGGTTTATGATGAAGCACAAAGGCAGGTATCAAGGAACGTTGTTGGCTTGGCTTCACTGGTTTTTTGACTACACCAACATGCAGTCAACAGGTAAGTGCAGGTAAGTGTTTTACTTTCTATTTGCATTTATGATTATTTTATATGCACATGTTATATTTTGGCGGGGTGGCAATACCACCCCACCTTTTGTTGCTGATGCTTTCTTTTCAAGTGTGAGCAGGTCTGCAGGTTTATGCCAGAGATGCCGAGGTTCTCATGCGCTCTCCGGTGAGCACATGTCCCCGAGTTGGAGCCAAATGTTATCACCTATCCTAGGGATAACTAAGGAGATCATGTCTTGAGGCCCACAGATCCTAGACATGGAGTGTCAAGAGCCGGATGACTTGAGCATGGCCTCAGAGGGCCCATCTTTTCTTCAGTGCAACCCATCTATCATCAACAACAACATCCAACCCACCTGCCTGGTCCTGAAGTAGCAGTAAGTCTTGCTCCATGAGGTAATGAGTCCGGGTATCATGGTATGTGTCACTTTGATTTTTGAAGCACTTGAATATGTTGCAATGAATTCTCCTTCATTTCATAACGTTTGCTTGGAAATTATGCTCTTTAACTTGTTCATACCTGGGAAGGTGACATAATGGCCTAGTAAGTTGATTCCCCTTTAGGATGAGTTGCCACTGGGTGGGTCTATGAAAGGTCATCGTCCATTTCCTCCATACTTACCACTTTCCATCATTACTCCTCTCATCTCTCCCCACCTTGGTTCGGGCGTTGGGTTTGCCACGCTAGGAAGAGTTGTACCTTGCCTTGTGGGAAGAAGGGGATAAAGGCCCATAGGGTAAAAGTAGCTGGCAAGAGTTAAAAGCCAAGATGAAACCTTTGAGATGGTTTGCCCAGGGATTCCCGAGAAAGCAATAAAAAGCTTCTCAGTAAGAAAAGGGGACCCATAAGATAAATGAAACTCAAGGTACTAGTTGGTGGATGGGAGGTCTCATGAGTCATCATGAGCCGGTCAATTAGGTCCATGGGCATGTAGCGGTATGACACTACCATCTATCTGGTCACCAAACCAGGGTAGTGGCTCTTGGTGGCATAACCAAGAGAAAAGGGGGTCTCATCACGAGCCAACCTTCTCATTTCTGTGAAATGCTTGTGGGTAACACTGTCACCTTTGGTCACCATGCCTGGACAATGTCCCCCAAATTTTCCCTTGAAAAGAAAATCAAAAGCAATAAGACCAAGAATAAAAGGCATTGAATGGGCTAGGAAACAATGACATCCATGATAAGGTGTAGCTCTCCCTTTACAGAGGCACCCACGGGAAAGACCTACATTTCCCTGTTATCACTGCACCCTTTGCCCAAATGTTTCCCATATGCCACTTCACACACACTTACATGACCTATATTGGTTCTCAGCTAGGAAACACCCCAAACTTAAGAAGGAATAGCCCAATAGGACATCTTGAGACCTTCTTCAAAGCTGACTTGTTAAACTGGATAATGTCTTTGAGCATTGGTCTGGGTAAAGGGGGGTTTGATGCACATGTTTGGGTAATTTGATTATTAGATGCGATTGACATTTCTATGATACCTGTGACTTATGAGCCCCTGGAGGGCGTAGTTTTTGTTGCTGCAAGACTTTTCCCAGTGGACAGGTACATCTGGGGGAATGATTAGGCCGGACCTCCATGGGGTTGAAAGCCAAACATATGGATGTTGTGACCCCACCAGGGGGGAAAGAGAAACCAGAGGCATGCACCAAGAAGAAAGGACATTGCACCAGGGACACTCTAGCAGAGCTAGACCCAAGGGGGTTTTTCCTTTCGACTTGGATGTTGACCGTTGATGGTACATGACATCATCATGTTGACCTTGACGTCATCTAGATCTAGGGTTTGCAGTTATGATGACAGTTGTGTGCTTGTTGTCACGTGTGGCATCATCCTGGGCCTTTGGAGGCCAAACGTCCTTCTTCTGGAGCCCAACGTTCCTCCTTGAGGGCTCAACGTCACCCTAGAAGGGCATGATGTCACCTCTAAAAGTGATTTTAGGGTTTAATTATTTGAATTTTTGTAAAAAATGGATTTTTGATGTAATTTGGCCATGTCGGCCTTTTGATAACCTAATTTTAATTAAAGGTCATAGTTATTGTATAAATAGAGATAAAGTTATCTCATTTTATCATCATCACTCATAACACAAGTGGTGAAGTCAGAAATGTGCGCTCTTTTCAAGGGTTATTGGCTGAAATTTTAGGCGCACTTCTTGGAGGATATTTTTGGTATTTCTTGGCTATTTTCATGGGGGAGGATCTTCAACTAGCGTTTAAGCTTGATTATTATTGGTGAAGTAAGTAGAAAATCTGCATTTCTTTATTGTGAATGAATGCTTATAGTGAATGTACTTGTTTCATATCAAGGATGATGAAATTGCTTGCTTGAAACCCTAGGAGAAAGACATGTTATTATCTTTTTCTCTATAATTTTCCACTTGTTTAGGAGGGCGCACTAGGGCATAGGAGGGTCATCTTCTTTTAATTTTTGACTTTGGACATGTTCGTCACCAAGGGAGGCGCAACTTGCCTAGGGGGAAAGGTGAGTTGAGGTAGTGGCTAGGTTTGGGGGGTTGATTAAGTTAGGAAATGACTTTCCTAACTTAGGAAAATGGTTAGGCATCATCTCCCACTCTTTCTCAAACCTTTTTGCTAATTTTACAATTTTTGGCACCCCGTTAATCCCCCCAACAATGGTCAAGTAGGTTAGTGTAAGATCCAAGCAGTTGTCAGAAATGTAAGGAACCTGGTGCATATATCTGAAAGTTATAATGATCAAACATGACACATACCATGATACCTGGACCAATTACCTCATGGAGCAAGAGTCTTCTCTGATGCAAGTCCAAGCCGATGGTGATGGATGCTGCTGCTGCTGACAGGACAAATTTGATGAAGAGGAAGAAGGATGGGCCCTCCAGGGCCATGCTCAGGTCAATCCTGCTCTCGGTACTCCATGTCTAGGACTTGTGGGCCTCGAGACATGATCTCCTAGTTATCCCTAGAAATCGGGGATAACATCTGGCTCCAACTCGGGGACATGTGCTCACCGTAGAGCGCATGAGAACCTCAGCATCTCTGGCTTACACCTGCAGACCTGCTCACACTCGAAAAGGTGCATCAGCAACAAAGGTGGGGTGGTATTGCCACCCCGCAAAATATAACATGTATACATATGAAATAAAGCAATCAAAATGCATATGAGGAAACAAACATGAAATGCAGATGGTATAATACACGGAAAATGCCTAGCTACTTATACTTACTTGTGTAGTCATGTCCCACCACCTTGGCGGGGTTTGAGGAGGCGTTCGCTAATGGGTAATGGGCGCCTTCTTCCTTCCAAGGTGGACAAATAATATGAGTTATCGAACGATTTCATCCTGACCTTGAAAGGTCCGAGCCATGATTGTGTACTTCCTTTTACATTAGTTGGCTCTCCTTTCTGAGTATCCCACATCCATACCAACTCCCCCTCCTTGTATTTTCGGATCTTGTGTTTGGTTGTTCCCTGAACAACCCTGGTGTACTGTACTGAGGGAGGTGGGTGCGCTTCTGGTGTAAAAACTTCCTGTTGGGACGGATGGATTTGCACGTCTTCTTCATCCTTTTTTCTTTTTAGTATCTTTACCGTCCCTACCTGTTTGTTCTGAAACTGATCCAGGAGTTGCTGGTATTCCTCTTTCTTGGGCCACTCAATCTGGTCAAAGTCTTCTTCTGTAGCAAATGGCATATCTTCTGGAGAATATTCTTGAAGAGTTTGTATCACATCTTTCTGTGCTTCATTTACAGAAGGAACGACATCTTCTACATGGTTTCCAGTTATCGGCACATTGAGTAAACGTCCAGTTGTTCCATCTTTCAAAGGTAGCTGCAAAAAGGTGAGATCCATTTCAAGGGACCCGCCTATCATTGCACCAAACTTCCTAGACAACAACATTCCCCACACATTCGGGACATCAACAACTATTATATCTATGTGGACAGTCTTCTCGGGGAATTCTTTCAACTGCACTTCAACATTTTCGACTACACCATGTGTGGGTATTGCTTTGGATTCAAATCCACACACTTTTCTGTAAGGCTTGGTTACCTTCAGGCCCATTTGCTGCATGACTTTAAGGGACATCATATTTGCACCAGCACCTGTATCCAGCATGCAATTGTTAAGGTATTTATTATTCATCACAAGAGTCATGAAGAAAGGTGGGTTTTCACCATACTGGATCCTAAAGTGGTCAGCTTGCAGCATAATTGGTGGGTCCATAGGCTCGGCCGTTCTCGAAAAGAAGGTATTGAAGCATTTTTTAGTAGAAGGGATCTTAATTGCTTCTTTTAAGGGAACGTTAACATGCATCTTCGACAAAGCTCCTTCAAAATTAAAATCAAGGGTAGTTTTATCAGCTTTGGATGTCTTGGGAGGAAGAACCTCAGGAGATTTTGGCTGATCAGTGGTAGGTTGCTTTGGATTCTTTCTCTGGTATACTTGGACTTCTTGCTTTTTCAGGTTTTCTCGTGACTCCTGGTCCAAGTTGTTAATTATTGCTAGTCTTGCTGCTCTGGCTGCTTCCTTCAGGGCCTGCTGATGTTCTATATCAGTGATATTTATATGAGGGAAACTCGAAAAGCAGTCCAGATTGTTGACTTGTTGCTGGCTGGTGTTATAAGGACACTCATTCTCCCAATGTGCTTCACTGCATTCCAGGCACCAAGGATTTTCATCAACAACATTTGTAGGGGCCAGAGTATTTGGGACTTCATTTTCATTCTTCGGCTTGTAAGTTTGGTTCCCTTTCTGGAATGGCCCTTTGAATGGAGGTCTAGGCGCCTGGGTCTGGGACTTTTCAAGTCTAACGATCCGGTTCATCATTTCTTCTTGATTTTTCATGATGCTATCCACTGAAGCTTGTAGCTTACTGATACTGGTGCAGAGATCCGAAGTAGGCTCAGCATTTTGTACCACTTTCTGCTTGGTGTCTAATCTCCCCCTAGGGTTAGCAAAGGGCTCAATCTTGGATGAAAGGAGATTTCCTTCAATCTTGGTTGCGAGCTCTTGGGCTTCTTGAATGGATTGAGGGTCTTTGTCTCTAAGAAGATACCCTAATTGGCCACTGAAAGATCTAGTATAAATGTGAACAAGATAATCATTTTTCGGATGGTGGCTTGGGGGAATTCATTGGAGTAATAATACGAATTTGGTATGAAATTCCTGAATAGATTCATTCTCATGCTTGGCAAGGCTATTTAGTCGGGTGAGCAGCATGTTCGGGTCTTCTTTGATACTCCACCTTCTGAGGAAGATTTGCTCAAGTCTATCCATGGTTTTGATGCTTCCATTAGGAAGGCCAAGGTACCAACATCTTGCAGCATCATAAAGGGTAGCAGAGAATAACTTCATGACTAAGTCCTTAGCATCATCACTAATGGGGTGAAGCTGGAAAAATGCCCAAAAGTTACTCATATGCTCTTCGACACTGGTGGCATCAGTGCCGGTAAACTTAGGCAACCACTTTTCATATTTGGGTGGCATTTGCCTAGGGTAACCAGGTATGCCTGACATGTCTAATGGCTTGAACAAAGTAGATGACCATTGTCTTTGATTGTTGACTGGGTTTGTAGTACTGGTCTGAGAAGTAGACATGTTTAAAGGAAGTCTCTTTCCAAAAAGTGACTTGACAACAGGCGAATTAGTAGGAGGCTTCCTTCTGAAGGCTAAAGGAGGATTATTGAATCTCCTTTTGGTTTGTGGAGTCACCAGATAGTTTTCCTGAAACTATCAAAGAATAGGGGGAAAAAGTCTTAGTGGAGTTGCCAGGTAAGCTTGTAAGAGAAAGGTCTTTAAGGCAAGGCTTACCAGAAGATTTGTCGTTTGAGGAAGATTGACTCAGTGTTCCCCGGCAACGGCGCCAAAATGTTATCGCACAGTTTGTAGTTTAGGTCACAGGCTACAGGATAGAGGACAAACTGGCGTAACAGGAACCTTCCCCACCCAATGTCACCTCGATGGGGAGGTTCTTTCTGTTTAGGGAGGTTAGCCCATGGGAGACGTCCCCGGTAACTTGGGGTTTGAAGAGGCAAAGGATTCAAGGTCAAGTTTTAAGATTTCCCTCCTCTCAGGTTACCACCAGTATCAGATAGTTCGGCTAATCAGCCAATGAAAGAAGTGTAGGCCCTGTTGAAAACACCTGCCCGGAACAAGATAATAACAACACAAGATATATATTTGCAGGCTATAACTCAAAGGGTTAGTACTTCTTTAACTATCTGATTTCATTTAATAAGCAATGCAATAGATACAAGATGAAAGTCAACGTTTTGCTAATTAGCCTAAGAAAGATCATCAATTCATCAATATCTATCCAAATGACCAAGCCAACAGTATATTCAATCAATAATTTGTTCAATAAATGCTTGACGTCATCATTCAATTGCTTATAAGAGTCAAAGCTTGCTGCGTCAACTATGTTGTCAGCCTAGGTTAGCTACGTTAGGGTTTCAGAAATTAAAGTTTGAAAGGTGGTTTTGCACACTAAAGGCTCAACGTTGGAGATCTAACCAGTGCCTTAGGGTTTATGGAGTCAAAGTAAGGGCACAAAGTCTCGGGAGGATAAAAACTTAGAGACTGGAAGGTAGGGTTCTATGGTGCTGCAAAGGCAGGGCCCTAGAGTCAATACCCTAGGGGAAAAAGGCTCACTTCGGTGTTGCTTAAATAAGGCCTCGTGCTCTTTCCTCCTTCTCTAAATAAACTTGGCAAAATGGCTAGCTCAGAGTATAAATTTAAGGGATAAAGTGTTGCAAAGGCAAGGCCTTCAAACCCTAGAAGGTGAAACCCTAGGTGTAGTCAAACTAGGCCTAAGACGTCTCCTCTTTTCAACCTATAACTTCAACGCTAGCTCAGAAAAAGGAAGATAAGTGTAGCAACAGCTAGGCTATATCTTCTTTCTTCAATGGCTGAAAAACTATTTCTCAACAAGGGGACATTTAGCAATGACCTACTCTTGTGCTTGCTACCTAGGGTTTTAAAATCAACAAATTTAGAAGGAAATGCAAGAATACTAACCTACAACCATTCAATCAAGAAGTTTTGCAGGAAAAACACTTACATATCATGAAGAAAAGCATATGATAACCCTAGTTGTAAACCTTCCATGAGAGAAATGCCATAAATGCCAAGAGAAATCCTCCTTCAAGAGTTGCGCCTCACTTTAAAACACCAAAAATACCCAAGTAGGGCGCAAGAATTAAGATCTCACAAGAGAGTGAGTTGTGTTATGTTCAAATGAGGGAAAAACGTCCTCAATATATATCATTCCATGACCTTTAATTTACAAAATAGGTCATCAAAACAGCTGACAAGGCTGACCACAAAATTACATTGTTTTTACATTAACTGCTAAGTAAAAGACACAAAATGAGCAAAAGGTGGGACGTCAAGCCCCTCTGAGGGAGACGTTGGCCCCTTTTGGGCTAGTCCAGCATCCAGAAGTCAGGCGTTAGCCCTTCTAGGGCTCCTGCAAGCTGCCACACGTGCCAGTAACCTCATCCAACTGCCACACGCTCAAGGTGACGTCCAGATCTCCTAGGTGACGCCCTGTCCATCAAGAGGAAAACGTTCCATCTGAAGTGGGTCATCCCCCCTAGGCTGGGCTCAGCCAAAGTGTCTTGGGTGGAACGTCCTTCTTTTCTTCATGTGCAAAGGCTCATCACGTCACTGTCCTGTCTCTGCCATCCCTATGAACATAATGGGCCGACTTGTGATGAGACCTCCCATCCTCTTGGTTAGGTCTTGTTTTATTATTTTTCTTTGGGTCCCTTTTGTTTCTTATCGAGAGGCCTTTTATTGCCTTCTCGAGGATCCCTGAGCGAGGCATCTCTAGGTTTTATTTCCTATGGCTTTTATCTTTTACCAGCTGCTTTTACCTCCTGGGCCTTTAGCCCCTTCTTCCCATAGGACAAAGTGTAACCCCTCAAATAGGTCCTCCTAATGCCCAGACTAGGGGAATGGGATGGATGTATGGGAGATAAGATGTAAAATGATAATATGGTGGGAGCGGACGACGACTCTTCAAATCCCCCCTAGTGGCTAACCAAAACCTACGGGCACAAGCTTGCTAGGGCACCTTGTTAATCCCCCCAACCATGGTCAAGTGGGTTAGTGTAAGATCCAAGCAGTTGTCAGAAATGTAAGGAACCTGGTGCATATATCTGAAAGTTATAATGATCAAACATGACACATACCATGATACCTGGACCAATTACCTCATGGAGCAAGAGTCTTCTCTGATGCAAGTCCAAGCCGATGGTGATGGATGCTGCTGCTGCTGACAGGACAAATTTGATGAAGAGGAAGAAGGATGGGCCCTCCAGGGCCATGCTCAGGTCAATCCTACTCTCGGTACTCCATGTCTAGGACCTGTGGGCCTCGAGACATGATCTCCTAGTTATCCCTAGAAATCTGGGATAACAGTTACAACAAATAAAGAATAGTTGTCTACAAATGAAGAATATCTAAACGATACAACTAGATAGAAAGATTAAATGAAATAAGCAAGCACTTGTTAGATCTAGCCTTACTTTGATTTTGTAGGAATGAAAGGAAGTAGATCAAGATTGCATCAACATCAAACACAACATCAAAACCCAAACAACGAAGTGCCCCAAGAGAGTGTTGGATTTTCAATGAGCTATGGCTCATGTATTCTATTTAAATTTTTTGTTTAACCTTTACTTGAACCATTACTACTGCAGCAAACCAAGATCACAAGAAGAATAACCATGCACAAGAACACAAGAAGTAACCTGGGGAAACCCTTTTCGACAAGGGAAGAAAACCCAACCAATCCTTTGCTATATTCCTCAAGAGAAAGACCTCCCACAACATCACCGAACCTAGCACACAAGAGGGTGCTGTAATTCTCATAATTTCAGACCACAACTTCTGAAATCATGAGATCACACAATGATAAGTGTGTTTCCTCAATGGGGATTCACCTTTATTTATACAAGACTTGTCACATCAAATGATGTGTTTATTGGCATGTTATCCCCGATTTCTAGGGATAACTAGGAGATCATGTCTTGAGGCCCACAGGTCCTAGAAATGGAATACCGAGAGCAAGATTGACTTGAGCATAGCCCTGGAGGGCCCATCTTTCTTCTCTTTCATCAGACTTGTCTTGTCAGTAGCAGCAGCATCCATCACCTTCGGCTTGGACTTGTATCGTTGAAGACTCTTGCTCCATGAGGTAATTGGTCCAGGTATCATGGTATGTGTCATATTTGATCATTATAACCTTTAGATATATGCATCAAATTCCTTTTATTTCTGACGACTGCTTGGATCTTACATTAACCCACTTGATCATGGTTGGGGGGATTGACAGGGTACGCTAGCAAGCTTGTACCCATAGGTTTCGGTTTGCCACTGGGGGATTTTGAAGGGCCATCGTCTGCTCCCATCATATCATCACTCTTACATCTTATCTCCCACTCATCTGCCCCATTCCCCTAGTCCGACATTAGGATGATCTGTTTGTGGGGTTACACCTTATCTCGTGGGAAGAAGGGGCTAAAGGCCCAGAAGGTAAAAGTAGCTGGTAAAAGATAAAAGCCATAAAAAATGAAACCTAGAGATGCCTCGCCCAGGGATCCCTGAGAAGGCAATAAAAAGCCTCTCAGCAAGAAATAAGAGGGACCCGAAGAAAAATAACAAAACAAGACCTAGCCAAGAGGATGGGGGGTCTCATCACGAGCCAACCCATTATGTTCATGGGTACCTAGTAGTATGACATTGCCATTATTTGGTTACCACGCCAGGGCAGTGACCTTTGGTTGCATGGCCAAGGGAAAGGGGGTCTCATCACAGGCCAGCCTTATCATCTCTGTGAAAGTGCTTAAGGGTAACACTGTCAGCTCTGGTCACCAAGCCAAGGCAGTGTCCTCTAGTTAGACCTTGAAATAAAATAAATAAGGAAAAGCAATAAAGAAAAGAAAGAATAAAGGCAATAAAGGGCTTGGAAAGAATTGCATCCATGACAGGTACAACTCGCCTTCTACAAAGGCACCCCCAGGTAATATCGTATACCCCTATCTTTCACTCTACCTGTATGTCTGGACATCCCTTGACCACATGACCTCGTGTTACATGGCTTGGATGATATCCTCTGGAAACTTTCCTTCTCTTATCGATGCTAGCCCAATAGGGCATTTTTTCTTTTTCTTCGACTTTGTATAGTAGGTCATTGTAATGTCTTTGAGCTATTGGATGATATATCAGGGGTTTTATGCATGTATTTGATAAAATTAATGATGAAATGTGATTGACATTGCTATGATCCCTGTGACTAATGAGCCTATGGAGGGTGAAGTTTTTGATGTGCAGGACCATACCCGACGGACAGGTACCAGTTGGACCGGTACACATGGGGAGATGATTAGTTCGGACCTCCATGGGGCTGAAGAGCCCACCAGATGGTTGCTGGGACCCCATCAGGGGCAGAGACAGGACAGTGATTGGATGAGCCTTTGCACATGAGAAGAAGAAGGACGTTCCACCCAGGACACTTTGGCTGAGCCCAACCCAGGGGGGTTGACCCACTTCAGATGGAACGTTTTCCTTTTGATGGTTAGGACGTCACCCAGGAGGCTTGGACGCCATCTTGAGCGTGTGGCAGTTTGATAGGATGGCTGGCACGTGTGGCAGCTTGGAGGAGCCCAAAAAGGGCTAACGTTTGACTTCTGGATGCTGGACTAGCCCCAAAAAGGCCCAACGTCTCCCTCAGAGGGGCTTGACGTCTCACTTTTTGCTCATTTATGTCATTTACTTAGTAGTTAATGTAAAAACAATATGATTTTGGTTTGTAGCCTTGTCGGCTATTTTTAAATGACCTAATTTTAATTAGAAGTCATGATACACTATATATTGAGGATGTTTTTCTCTCATTTGAATATAGCAGAACAACTCACACTTGTGAGGTCTGATTTTTGCGCCCTAGTTTGGGTATTTGATCTTTTAAAGGAGGCGTAATTGTTGATGGAAGGCTTTTATTGGCATATTTTGGCATTTCTCTTGAGGAAGGTTTACAACTAGGGTTTGCACATGCTTTTCTTAATGATATGTAAGTGTTTTTCCTGGAAAACATCTTGATTGAATGGTTGTAGGTTAGTATTCTTGCATTTACTTATAAATTTGCTGATTTTAAAACCCTAGGTGACAAGCACACAAGTAGGTCGTTGTCATATGCCCCCTTAGAGAGATATTTTCAGCAATTGAGGAAGGAAGAAAGAGCCTGGCCTTTGCTACACTCTTCTTACTTCTTCCCTTAAGCTAGCTTTGATTTTAAAGGTTAAAAGGAGGGTGACGTCCTAGGCCTAGGTTATCTACACCTAGGGCCGTCCATCTTTTAGGGTTTTAGTGATAGAGCCTTGCCATTGCAACACTCTCCCTCATTAAATCCTCTTGTTTTCAATCTTTTCCTTTGCTAGCCGTTTTGCCAAGTTTGACCTAAAGAAGGAGGAAAGAGCACGAGGCCTTGCTTAAGCAACACCGGAGTGAGCCTCTTTCCCCTAGGGTTTTGATTCTAGGGACCTGCCATTGCAGCACTCTAGAACCCTTCCCTCTTGTCTTTAGCCTATTGCTCCTTCAACTTTGCGTCCTCTCCTTGAATGACTCCATATACCCTTAGGCACTGATCTTAGACACACAATGTTGAAGTCCTAGTGTCCAAAACAACTCTCAAAACATTGAATTTTGAAACCCTAACTAACCAAACTAACCCTAACTAGGCTGACGCCATAGTTGGTTATCTCATCTTGACACAACAAACATTGATAATAAGCAATTGGATGATGGTCAAAGGCATTTATTGAGTGAATGATCGATTGGATATATTGTTTGCTGCCTCATCTCAATAGTTATTGGTGAATTGATATTTTTACATTGCTATATTGACAAAACGTTGATCTCATTAATATCTGTTGTTTCATTGCTTATGTATAAATGTCGGATAGTCACATGAAGTACTAACCCTTTGAGTTATAGCCTGCATATATATATATATATATATATATATATATATATATATATATATATATATANTGTTGTCTTGTTCCGGGCAGGTGTTTTCATTTGGGCATACACTTCATTTATTGGCTGATTAGCCGGATTATCTGACCTTTGGTGGTAACCTGTGAGGAGGAAACTTTGCCTTGATCTTTATACTTCAGCCTCTTCAAAACCCTAGGTTACCGGGGACATCTCCCTTGGGTTAACCTCCCTAAATAGAAAGAACCTCCCCATTGAGGTGACATTGGGTGGGGAAGGTTACTGTTATGCCAGTTTGGCCTCAATCCTCTAGCGTTTTGTCCTAGCTACAAACTGTGCGATAACATTTTGGCGCCGTTGCCGGGGAACACTGAGTCAATTCTCCTCAGACGACAAATCTTTTCGGTAAGCCTTCCCTCAGAGACCTTTTCTTACAAGCTTACCTGGCGACTCCACTAGGGTGTTTTCCCTTATTCTTTGATAGTTTCAGGCAAATTATCTAGCGACTCCACTAATATTTCTCAAGGTGCCACCTTACCTTCTGTGATATTTCCAAGTCATGGGATCATGTCACACTCGGAACAAATGTATCCGAGTATTGATTTCAGAAGTTTTCAAGGATACCTAAATTACTTTGATACAAAATGGCTAAACAACTCTCCAATGTTTTTGGGCCTCCCAGCGCCTCACATAGTAAATTTTTTGGAGTATTTGAGCGAGATAAAGTTGGGAGGAGAGGATACTCTTATAAAATTGTTCTTACTCTGCCATCCTACTTACAAGATCGTTTTAAGAGTTGTTGCAAGGACAGGGGTATATCATCTTTCATACACCTCATTAGTAGGTTTATAAACCTTACTAAGCCAGATTGCCAAACGTATCAAGATGTCCTTCAAAACCTCATGGTAACCTTAGACCCAAAAGGATTCACCACTGAGATTGTAGAAGATCTCAGGAGAGCATATCATGATCAATACCAAGAATCCTCTGATATAAGATACGAGGTTTATGAAGACCATTATCAACCCCTTGAAGAGGAGCAAGACCTCTCCCATAATCCAATAAAATGCAACAAAGATATAACTAGAGATGTGGATTATGAGGATGAAGCACCAGTAACCGCTCCTCAGTCTGATGAAGCTCTCCAAGATCATGTCCCTCCTGCACAAGATGAAGAGAATGAGGTAAGTCATTTTCCTTTCCAGTTTGTTGATGATACCTTTTTCTATGACTCATAGAGTGAAGAAGAAATGGAACCCTTGGACAACCTAGATCCCCTATGTCTCAAGACTGAAGATGTAGAGGCAGATCTTCCACTTGATGAAGCTATCCAAACACTTGAAGCTCTTGCACATGAAGGATTAAGTGAGGTAAATTATTCCCCCTTCCAAGTTTTTAGTGGTTCTTTACCTTATGACAGAGAGTACAGAAGTATTGGATGTTTTGACTCCTCCATGCTATGATACTGACACCGAAATAGCTAATTTTGACAAATTCATACATTTTGGGAGACGTAGGTGGGATGCGGTTAGTTATGATATGGATCCCATCTATGACATAAAGAGTCATCTCCGATTGTTGCCTTTGCAATTATCACAACAAGCTCTTGACCAGTGGCAACAGGGAGATGAGATTTTCACTGGCTCTCCACAAACACCCAAGGTTGACCGAGTACAATATTTGCCTGATGATTTTCGGTCTTACCTTGAGGCCTTTGATGAGTACTCCTCCGAGCACTAAGATTTGCCCTATGAAGATGACTATCAACCGCCACTATGCTCGGATTTTGATAGGAGTAAAAACATTGTTTGCCTAAAGAAGGATTCTCATGACTTTTCACTCCAGCCACCTGTTATTAATTTACCGTGCTTTTCCTTTAAAGGTGTAGTTGGGAAGTACCTTTTKTATGTTGAGTTTCCTCCTAGGCAAACCCTAGACTCCAAGGGTTGGTTGGATACTGCAAGTTTGTTATCTCGGTTTTTCAACTTTCCCTTGATAGTTTGCCAGTCGTCTGATAGATCTTTATCAATCCCTTCCCAGACTTCACAGTATTAGAACATCTTAGGTAGCCAGTGTGCCGACCTTTTGAGTCAGTTTTCTGAACCTTGGACTTTTCTTCACGTTTTCTTGAAGTGGATTGAATACTTTCCTCAGAGATGGACTTGGCAGGATTTTATCCCTCCCACCCGCCTCCATGAGTTAGATTTTGAGATTCCCGATGATATGATATATATTCTAACTCATGACATTTTTGTGCTTGATTTATCACTGTTTTGGTTTACGATGAAGCACAAAGGCAGGTATCGAGGAACATTGTTGGGTTGGCTTCACTGGTTGTTTGACTACACCAACATCTAGCCAAAAGGTAAGTACAGGTAAGTACTTCACTTTATATTCGCATTTGTGATTGCTTTATTTATTTATATATATATTATATTTGCGGGGTGGCAATACCACCCCACCTTTGTTACTGATGCCGTTTTTGAGTATGAGCAGGTTTGCAGGTTATGCCAGAGATGTTGAGGTTCTCATGCGCTCTACGGTGCCCTGAGTTGGAGCCAGATGTTATCCCCGATTTCTAGGGATAACTAGGAGATCATGTTTCGAGGCCCACAGGTCCTAGACATGAAGTACCGAGAGCAGGATTGACTTGAGCATAGCCCTGGAAGGCCCATCTTTCCTCTCTTTCATCAGACTTGTCTTGTCAGCAGTAGCAGCATCCATCACCTTCGGCTTGGACTTGTATCGGAGAAGACTCTTGCTCCATGAGGTAATTTGTCCAGGTATCATATTTGATCATTATAACCTTTAGATATATGCATCAAATTCCTTTTATTTCTGACGACTGCTTGGATCTTACATTAACCCACTTGATCATGGTTGGGGGGATTGACAGGGTACCCTAGCAAGCTTGTACAGATAGGTTTTGGTTTGCCATTGGGGGATTTTGAAGGGCCATCGTCCGCTCCCATCATATCATCTCTCTTACATCTTATCTCCCACTCATCTGCCCCATTACCCTAGTTCGACATTAGGATGATCTGTTTGTGGGGTTACACCTTATCTCGTGGGAAGAAGGGGCTAAAGGCCCGAAAGGTAAAAGCAGCTGGTAAAAGATAAAAGCCATAAAAAAAAAAACCTAGAGATGCCTCGCCCAGGGATCCCCGAGAAGGCAATAAAAAGCCTCTCAGCAAGAAATAAGAGGGACCCGAAGAAAAATAACAAAACAAGACCTAGCCAAGAGGATGGGGGGTCTCATCACGNATGACATTGCCATTATCTGGTTACCACGCCAGGGCAGTGACCTTTGGTTGCATGGCCAAGGGAAAGGGGGTCTCATCACGAGCCATCCTTATCATATCTGTGAAAGTGCTTGTGGGTAACACTATCAGCTCTGGTCACCACGCCAAAGCAGTGTCCTCTAGTTAGTCCTTGAAATAAATAAGGAAAAGTATTAAAGAAAAGAAAGAATAAAGGCAATAAAGGGCTTGGAAAGAATTGCATCCATGACAGGTACAACTCGCCTTCTACAAAGGCACCCACAGGTAATATCGTATACCCCTATCTTTCACTCTACTTGTATGTCTGGACATCCCTTGACCACATCACCTCGTGTTAGATGGCTTGGATGATATCCTCTGGAAACTTTCCGTCTCTTATGGATGCTTGCCCAATAGGGCATTTTGTCTTTTTCTTCGGCTTTGTATAGTAGGTCATTGTAATGTCTTTGAGCTATTGGATGATATATCAGGGGTTTTATGCATGTATTTGATAAAATTAATGATGAAATGTGATTGACATTGCTGTGATCCCTATGACTAATGAGCTGATGGAGGGCGAAGTTTTTGATGTGTAGGACCATACCAGACGGACAGGTACCAGTTGGATCGGTACACATGGGGAGATGATTAGTTCAGACCTCCATGGGGCTGAAGAGCCCACCAGATGGTTGCTGGGACCCCATCAGGGGCAGAGACAGGACAGTGATTGGATGAGCCTTTGCACATGAGAAGAAGAAGGACGTTCCACGCAGGACACTCTGGTTGAGCCCAGCCCAGGGGGGTTGACCCACTTCAGATGGAACGTTTTCCTTTTGATGGCTAGGACGTCACCTAGGAGGCTTGGACGTCATCTTGAGCGTGTGGCAGTTTGATAGGATAGCTGGCACATGTGGCAGCTTGGAGGAGCCCAAAAAGGGCTAACGTCTGACTTCTGGATGCTGGACTAGCTCCAAAAAGGCCCAACGTCTCCCTCAAAGGGGCTTGACATCTCACTTTTTGCTCATTTATGTCATTTACTTAGCAGTTAATGTAAAAAGCAGTATGATTTTGGTTTGTAGCCTTGTCGGCTATTTTTAAATGACCTAATTTTAATTAGAAGTTCATGATACACTATATATTGAGGATGTTTTTCCCTCATTTGAATATAACAGAACAACTCACACTTGTGAGGTCTGATTTTTGCGCCCTAGTTTGGGTATTTGATCTTTTAAAGGAGGCGCACTTGTTGATGGAAGGCTTTTCTTGGCATATTTGATCACGATAATTTCGAAATTGGAATTTATCACATTAAATATCGGTGATATTATCACCGAGTTGCATTTTGGCGATAATATCGTGATAATTCCAATATTATCACGATAAGTGTAACACTTCATCCAACACTTTGAAGGCACTTTGAAAGCTCAACTTGGCGGCTCCACATGTTGGTATGAGGTATGATGATAATGCATATTTCAAATTTTATTTCAGCCCTATATCCTACTTTTCATATTGAATTTTGGTGAAGAAAAGAAGTATGGCCCCATGTTGCAAGGCACGAGACACATTACTTGGCTCTTTAGACTTCTCATGCATTCCAAGTTATCCACGAGTGGCATTATTATCTATGGAAAAAGCATGCTCCAAGATTTTTTGGGCATCATAGTGATTTTTCAATATTTGTTGAATCTTTCATGGAGTTTATTATGAGATTATGGAAGATCCTATTGCATATCTATATGAAGAAGACAAGGGTTATGTTGAGAAATTTTGTGTGGTCATTCCCCCATGTGAAGAGGAAGAAGGCAGTCAAGAGAATGATACTAATATTGCAGACTTTGATCATCTTGGACAGCCATATATGTTGGAATATTGCAGATTTTCCTAGTAGCATTTTTCAGCCATTTGTGTCAATGGATCTTGCATAGTTTTTAGAGCACGTGGGGCATGTTTTTGATCTTAAATATGCAAACATTTTCCAGCCATATATTTCCTCATATTTCCATATTTTTATGCATAAATTTTCAGCTTAAAAATTCCTTTCGGGGGCTGACTTTTGTTTAGGACAGTATGCTTTTCAGTTTGTCATATCTTGGAGAGATTTTCAACATTCTTTTATGACACATCTTTCTTGGAGCATATGTGATGTATAAGGGATTTTCCTTTGTTGAGTGCATAACTATTTTGGTTCTTAAAGCTTGAAGTGGTGTGGTTTCTTCTACATAGGAAAGCCTAGCAACTTGATCCATTGAAGGGTAAAATCTACCACTTGGAAGGAGTTTTCCATGTGTTGTAACTCCTCTTTTCTCCTTTGTTATCTTTGTCTTGATGTGCAATAGTTCGTTTTATATATCCTCTAGGAATTCTAGTAAGCTCATTAGCTTCAATTTCTAGGGTATGGTTGAGTTGTCTAGTTGAAGGTGTATCCCTTGGACCCCTTGTAGAATTTATGGATTATCTCCAGAAAACTTAGAGTGGAGGTTATTGAGACTTTTATCCTTACTTTTTATTGCTGACTCATAAGAAAATAGGCCTTCCTAGATACCCGCTTGACTCCATTGCTCTTATTGGATTGGCACTAATCTCTATTTCCTTCCATCAACCTTTTTATTTCCTAAGATACCAAAAAATATCGTTTCACTAAAGCTACTCTCATATCATCTTGTGCCTCATTGCTTAGCTTTAGTAATCCTACTAGGGATACCTCCCTTGAGCCGGAGGAGAGCTAGCCTAAAGTGAAGAGGATAGGTTACTTAGGTGACAGTGGTGACTGTCCTAGGTTTTCCCTCTCGGGTTGTACCTTGTATGATTAGGGATTTACCATCAAGTACAAGTTGGGAGGTAACAGGTTGCATCATCTTGCTTAGGTAAACCTCTAACCCTGAGTTTAAGAGCTTTAAACTGCCTAAGTCTTTCCTCAAACTTTTCCTGAATGATGGCATCCATGAGGGGAGGTGGTTTCGAAATCTTTGTCCCTTTGACCACATGAACCCAAAAGGAAGTACTAATCTAGCTGTATTATATTCCTTCATCTTCAATAAGAGTAATGGATTTTAACTGCAGAATGAATATGACAGTCAAATTGCCTGACACTTATTCTTGTTGATTTACTGATTTGGTGAGCTTATAATAAATCTGTGCTACTTAGTTGAATGCCTTTCATTCTCTATTTACAGAAATCGGATCAGTGCTTGGCCAGCAAACATTTTTAATGCTGAGAAAAAATTGATAGATAAGATTCAAGAATGCAGAATATCTATGCTAGTTGGTCAGTATAAAACACTGGTTTTGAGTTATTTCGATAAACTAGTGCAGTTTCATACTTTATAATATCTAATGTCATTAACTGTAGTACATAGTAGTGCCAAGACTTGTCATATAATGATGAAATATTCTATGTACCATATGAACTTCTTTGTAAATTGTGATGTTCAGCCAATAATAAAGGATGATCATGCCCATATCTATTGACTTTGGTTAATTGACTACTGGTGCCTATATTGGAATATAAGTTTTTAGCACCATGTCAAATCAAATGTTTTGCATACCTCATGATTTTATGCTTTTCGTTCTTGGGTCTCACAAGATACTGCAACTGCTTTTTATATACAGGCATTTGTGAGCTTCATTGATGAGTTCTTTGTTTCAAGGATATCCTCCTTCAGAGATGGAAAAATGCCGAAAGACCGGAGAGAATCTGATCTAGGAATAGGTGATATGCATAATTCCTTTTTTAAGCTTATATTCTAGGGTCTAGAATTCTTAATGTGCTTGGCAAGCAAATTCCATTTTGAGTTCAGCTTGATTCAAATTCTGATTTGGATAATCACATGCTTGCATACCTCATATTGTGTTTTAGTTAAGTGTATAAAATTATAAATCACCATTTGCCTGACTCGCTCATGTATAATTATTAATAACATAAATTAGCTGCTCTTTGGATGAAAAATACGTTAGAAAAGAAGGTCCATAATGGAAATTAGTGTTCCTTCTGATTAGAGAGAGTTAAAATCTGCAAAGGAAGAGACCAACACTGCTTCCAAGGCATCTTGAAAAATATAAATATATTGTTTAGTCTGATATTGTACATCCATACTATTGTTACCATGTTGCCTCTCTTCTTGTCTGAAATGAAAACGCTTATTCAAGGAGTCTTTTCGTGTGTACACCTTTGTTGTTGTCAACTCCCTGATTAAAATAGCTATCACTGTGAACTTCTAATAAACAAGAGGAGGTATCTGTTCAAGTGAAATATTGTTTTTTCTTGCTATATTGAACACTTGTAAGCCCATGTTTTGCATTTACCAGAACTTGAGCAATCTTATCCTCCTTTGTAATATAAGAAACAACCTATATCCAATAATATATAGTAAATACTCTCATCAGATCACCCAAATGACCCTTTCCCAAATATGTCAAAAACACAGATAATGTCGATAGCATAAGAAACGACATATATCCAATCATATACTGTAAAGAACAATACATAGACACTGTTTCCATCCTAATACACACCTACAAGCGTGGAGAAGTCTCCAACCCACTTGGTGTGTCCTTGGAGGCACAAACCTAAGTCTAGACCCAGTGTCACCTCGATCTAGACTCCTTCCGTTGCTCACTACTAGGGAAGCCAAAGGGGTAGACCCTATTAAACTATGTGAAGTTTTTATTAAAATTCTAGGAGTTAATTGATTTGTTGATGAGGGAGACCCAACCCAGTGACAAACAATTGTGCAGATGCAATTTTTCAATGACAAGCAAACCTTTTACCTAACAAAACAAGAATTAGACCAGTGCCTAAAGATTATCCAATCCCAATTATTCCAATATACACAAAAGACATATATATATATACACAAAGCAAGATATTTCTACAAGAATGAAACAAATTTACATGATATCTACACAATGAATTGAAAGACAACTTTATATTAATTATGCTCAAATGAATAAAGAATACTTGAAATGAAAAGTACTTTAAAATAGATATTCACATGAAATGAAATCGCTGAAAATGAAATTACTTGAAAGTAAATTGCTTGAAAGTAAATGAATAGCAAAACTTGAAATGTATAAAATGTGAGTTGAAAGTGTTGCGATGTGTGTAGGTTACTTTTAATAGATTTTTAGGTCTCTCTTTGAATTAGGGGCAATTAGAAGTGAAAGTTGCAAGCCTAAGCTATGTTACTACCCCAAATCCTTATCCCTTCAACCAAGAGAAAGTGTTGGGTGCTCAACAGGGGAATAACAAGGTTCCCCTCTAGCTCTGCAGGTCAAATCCAAGATGCTTGGGCGTTCAACAAGGAGGACACTTAGTGCCGTGAAACCGTCCCCGGCTTTAACACCTTCTAGCCTCCCAAGTCACCCCTTTTTAATGGTTTTAGCAATAATAGAATTAGGTGTTTAATTAAACTAGCCACACAATCCTTTGCCCTTTTTTGTTACCCAAGATCCACAAAGTGGCAAGGGGAGGGAATACAGGGCAAAAGATGGGGGCACGGGTTTTATTACTTTTCCAAAAAGAAAATTCTAACTAGCCGTCACGATATTGCAAAGGTGGCTAAGCCACTCACATGCAAGGTGTGGGCACAAATGAATAATTGAAATGACTTGAAATAAATTAAATGAACAATCTAGCCAAACAACTTTGCTTTAAGGACAAAGATGGGAAAAAAATAAACTGAACTTGCAAACCTCACAACTATGGCACAATGTGTAGGGCAAGCCTACCGATTTTGTGCCAAGGTGGGTAAATAATTTGGAAATAAAATAGAGCAAACTAACACTAGCCACTCAACCTTCTCTTTGTGGGAGAAATGGGGCAAACAAATTAAGAAAAACAAAAAATTAAATTCCTAACTAGCCAACACAAGTTTGCAAGAGTGGCAAAGCCACTCACATGCAAGGTGTGGGCATAAACAAAGTTTGAAAACAATTTACAATTTACAACTTATGAAAATGATAAAAGAATGCAAACCTAAGAGACTCCCTTGGGTTGCTTACAATGATTTGGAAAGCAAGAAGAGGGAGAGGGTTTTGCACCAAGGCTTTTGGATGCTTCCTTGAGCTCCTTGTGGCCAAAATTGGGCAGTACCTCCCCTTGGACTGATGAAAACCTGCAAAAAACAAGTAAAGTGTGCTGCAAATTGCTAGAAATCACTTCAAATGTGTTAGTAGTTGTTAGTATCTAAAACATAAAATTTTATACTAAAAATCTAAACATAAAACTTGATTAGATTGCAAGATATAGAAGAGAAATAAGTGCAGAAATTATGTAAAAGAATGCTGAAATAATATCATAAATATTAGTGAAGAGAAATGAAGTTATTGGAGTCCTCCTTTCCAAGCTTTGGTAAACTGCAAAGTTGTAAATACTTGCTACACAATGAGGCAAGAAAGTGAGTCTTTTAAAATGGTCTACAAACTACTTTACAAATTCAAAGAAAAACAACTCACAAAAATCTACAAAAATACTACTGTAGATCTATCCCTAGCAAAATACTTTGCTTGGGGGTTTTCAAGTAAAACAATGTGTTTAATATAACTACAAACTTCAGAAATATTACCTCACAAGAACACCACACAAGAACACCAAGAGTACTCCAATAGGACACCACAAGGACACCAAGAGTTCCTCCAAAGCTTCACTTCTATTATTGAAAAGAGTGGCTGCAATATGACAACAATATTACAAGAGAAAAAATGGGGGAAGAGCAAGAGAGAGTGAGGAGAAAATTGGGCAGCATGGAGTTGCTATGAAATTAGATGCCAAAATGAGGATAGGGGCCTTTCTTTTAAGGGAGATAATGAGGGGAGACCCCCCTTGCATGATTTACAAGTATCACTCTCAAAAGAGAGAGGCTCACTCAAGGGGGGGGCACTATGAGAGAGGGGAACTCCCATTAGGAGAGGAAAATCAAAAATGGGGGAAGAAACCCACTCTCCTAAGTTTAAACCTCTCTTTAAAGCCCCAAGGTGTGGAATGGGTCCCCCATGTGGTCCCCATCACCAAATGGCCAATCCAATCGAGATGGTGAGCCCCATAAGAGACAAATTCACCCCCCCTCTAAAGTTAAGTTGTATGAGAGGTAGGAAAGGGGGGATTTGATTTATTTGGCCACCTACTACATAGAAATGACTTAGGAAACAACTTTTCCCACTTTTCTCATTTTTTACAACTTTAGACAAAATTTGGCATTTTTAATTTAGCCAATTATTTGCTGATTTTTGGCTGACTTAGAACCCTAATTTAGCCATGAGCCAGATCATTGATACTGAGCCTTCTTGTCATGGAGAAGCAACAGGTCAGCAGGTATGGCAAGATGCCATGGCAGAAGAGTATCATTCCATATTGAAAAATGATGTGTGGGATATTGTTCTGAGACCAGAAGGGAAGTCCGTAGTAACTTCCATTGGATCGATAAGATCAAGCATGCAGCTGATGGAAGTGTCGAGAAATATAAAGCGAGATTTGTAGCCAGAGGATTCTCACAGGTGGATGGAATTGAGTATGAGTAGACATTTGCTCTAGTAGCCTGATACACCTCCATCCGTACTATCATTGCACTAGCTATATCCATGGGTTGGAAACTACATCAGATGGATGTAAAGACAACCTTTCTCAATGGTGAGATTGAGGAAGAAGTTTACATCGAGCAGCCAGAGGGATTCATGATGCACAACGAGAAAAATCATGTGTGCAGGTTGAAGAAAGTCTTGTATGGACTAAAGTAGGCACCTCGTGCTTAGTACGAGAAGATGGATGGATTTCTGATGAGTTTGGGCTTCAACAAGAGTGTTGTTGATCCAAACCTATATTATCATATTGTTGTTGAAGAGTGCCTCACCTTGGTCCTGTATTTGGATGACTTATTCCTCATTGGTTCAGAAAGACTTATTGCTGAATACAAGCGAGCATTGACTTCTAAATTCGAGATGAAGGATCTGGGTATGATGCACTACTTCTTCGGACTAGAAGTATGGTAGAGGACTGATGAGATTTTCCTGAGTCAAGGAAAATATACAGTGGAGATATTGAAGAAGTTCGGTATGACAGACTGCAAATCCATGCCTACACCAATGGTGATGGATTTGAAGAAGATGAACGATGCTTCTACAGATTTAGGCGAGATTGATCCACATTTATACTGACAGCTGATTGGATCATTGATGTATTTGGTTAACACCAGACCTAACATATGCTATGCAGTGAATGTACTTAGTCAATTCATGAGTCAGTCAAGACAGACTCACTAGATAGCAGCGAAGCATGTATTGAGATATCTACGAGGCATAGTTTGATATGGCCTGAGATATGTCTCCAGTGTAGACTTGAGTTACTTCTTCAATAAATACTAAAATGATAATAGCATTCAATGTATAAAATCAATCCTTGAACTATCACAACGCTTTAAATATCATTTAAATGCTCACTTACAAAGTTGCTGTGTCATTATACTAAGGGTGACGTCAGCCTAGTATTAGGGTTAGTTAGATAGGCAAAAAGGTGGACGTTTTTGCAAATTAACCAATGAAAATAATCAACACCTCTATGTTTATCATGAGATGACCTAGCCGCAACTTTAATACCAAACAAGAGTTCAAAAAAGGCAAGACGTCATCATAGAATTAGGGTTAGTAAGTCGCTAGGGTTAGTTAGGGTTTCAATTTCAAGATGTTTGAGAGGTTGTTTTAACACAATTGACTCAATGTTGGAGTTCTAGACTAGTGCCTTAGGGTAAATGGAGTCAAGGAGTAAGGCTAAAATCTCGGGAGAATCTAAATCTAAGGACGGGAGAGTTAGGCTTAATGGTGCTGCAATGGCAGGGCCATGAAGTCAAAACCCTAAGGGGAGGAGGCTCATTCCGGTGTTGCTTAAGCAAGGCCTCGTGCTCCTCCCTCTTTCCTTAAAACTCTTTGGCAAAAACGACTAGCTTCAAAACATAAATCTAGGACTGAAAAGTGTTGTAGGGCCAAGGCTTTTCAAACCCTAAGAGTCAAACCCTAGGTGTAAAGTCAATTAGGCCTAGGACGTCTTCTTTCTTCAATTTATGTTTCAAATCTAACTCAAAAAAAGAAGAAGTAGTGTAGCAAAGGCTAGGCTATATTCTCCTTAATCAAATGGCTTAATCAAGTTTCCTATCATGGGGACATGAAGCAAGGACCTACTTGTGTGCTTGCTACCTAGGGTTTCAATGATTAAGCATAATAATAACAATGTAACCATAAAAGTAAGATATTTGACCTACAACCATTCAATCAAGAAGTTTTGCATGAAAAATACACTTACAAATCAATGAAGAGCTTATCAAACCCTAGTTGTAAACCTTCCAATGATAGAAAACACCATAACAATGCCAAAGATGATCCTCCTCAAGTGTAGCGGCTCAACTCCAAGAGCCAAATACAAAGACAAAAGACTAAAATTTCTCCTCTCCAAGAGAGTGAGTTGTGTTATATTAAAAATGAGGCTCAACGTCCTCTATTTATACCAATATTATGACCTTTAATTATAAAAATAGGTCATTAAAACAACCGACAAGGCTGACTTAACAATTTTACATTATTTGTCACATTAAATGCTAAAATGTCAAAATTATGAGCTAAATGGGAGACGTTAGGCCCCTTTGAGGGAGACGTTGGCCCTTTTTGGGCAAGATCAGCATCCAAAAGGAAAAATGTTGGCCCTTCCAGGGCTTCTGCAAGCTGCCACACGTGCCAAATGATCCCAACACACTGCCACATCCTCCAGAAAACGTCCAGCCTGCCCTGGGTGGCGTCCTGTCCATCAAAGCCATCATCTCATCTGCAGGGGGTGATCCCCCCTAGGTCGATCTCTGCCAATTTGTCCTGGTGAGGACGTCCTTCTGTCTTCTTCGTGCAAGGGCTCATCATGACGTTGTCCTGTCTCTGCCATCCCAACAACCATCTGATGGGCTCTTCAACCCCATGGAGGTCTGAACTAATCATGTCCCCATGTGTACCGGTCCACTGGTACCTGTCCGTCGGGTATGGGCCTGCACATCAAAGACTACGCCCTCCATGGGCTCATCAGTCCTCGGGATCATAGCAATGCAAATCATATTTCATCATTAAAGTTATCAAATAAATGCATGAAATCCCTAACATATCATCTAAGAGCTCAAAGACATTACACAGATCTACTATACAAAGTTGAAGAAACCGACAGAATAACCTATTGGGCTAAGACCCACAAGAGATGGAAAGTTTCCTCAGAAGATCATTCAAGCCATGTTTTATGAGGTGATATGGTTTTAGGGATGTCCAGTCACAGTAAGACCAAGGGCGGGTATTGTCTGTGGGTGCCTTTGTAGGAGGCGAGCTGTACCCGTCATGGATGCATTTTTTCCAAACCCTTTATTGCCTTTATCTTTTTCATTTATTGCTTTTCTTTCTTTTTTACTTCAAGGTCTGACCAGAGGACACTCCCTTGGCTTGGTGACCAGAGCTCACAGTGTTACCCACTGGTATCTTCGCAGAGATGATAAGGCTGGCTCGTGATGAGACCTCCTCTCCCTTGGCCATGCAACCAAAGGTCACTGCCCTAGCGTGGTGACCAGATGATGGCAATGTCATACTGCTGTATACCTATGAACATAATGGGCCGACTCGTGATGAGACCTCCCATCCTCTTGGTTAGGTCTTGTTTTATTATTTTTCTTAGGGTCCCTTTAGTTTCTTATCGAGAGGCTTTTTATTGCCTTCTCGGGGATCCCCTGGGCGAAGCATCTCTGGGTTTTATTTCCTATGGCTTTTATCTTTTACCAGCTGCTTTTACCCCCTGGGCCTTTAGCCCCTTCTTCCCA